>PVIJ01006060.1:0-72125 GCA_004024925.1 Scalopus aquaticus
GTGTGTGTGTGTGTGTGTGTGTGTGTGTGTGTGTGTTTTCCAAAGCTAATCTCCTGTGTGTCATCCAAGCACAGTGGATGCTATTTGAATCCACGTCTGTTATAGAGACTCAATCTCACTTGAGAATCCACATGCATAGAATCAACAGATGTATCACCGATCCCATTTAAAACTTCTTCCTCTGCAGGAAGACTCTGCCTTCATGTTTGCTTGTGGGAAGACCTATCTCAGAATGGGAGAGAGGAGTTCACTTATCACGGGTTACTTAACATATGTCAGGGAGCATTGCAGGTGCTTGGAGAAATCATCTCATTAACCCACATTTGACCCGTCTATAATAGGGTTTAATAAATGGAATGCAGAGGCTGGGGGAGGCCCCTCAATGTTTAGTATCACAGCACAGAGCCCCAGCACCCCGGCCCCTTCCACTGCTCCCCTGAATTCTCCCATCTGTGACTCCCACATACCCCCTCCTCTTCTCCTGGAGCCATTTGCATTCATCCATCCATTTTACTTTCTTCTCTTTGGGGGAGCAGCTATTCTTAACTAAAAGAAAAAACAAAAACCAAATCTACATGTGCTATCTGGTGCAATTCCAAACTGGTGAATGTTTTACTGTGTCCACTTTTCAAATCTGGGCAATGAGACGCATAGTATAAGCCAGACTTGTCTTAGCCCTGACCCCAACTGGGCTGAGGCCCTCAATCACTGCGTTGGTCCCCAAGTCCGGTGAGTGAGAGGTCAGGCTCTCGGAAGGATGTGAGCTGCTAAGTTAGAAACTCTTAAGATCAGAAATTGGAAGACGCCAATACAGTGTGACCGGCGGAGAGCTGGCAGGCCCTCCTGGAAGATAATCGAAGTTGTGAATGGCCTAGGAGTCTGCACAAGTGACTTATCTGTGAGATGACGGCTGTGTAACTACAGCCAAAGAGAAGGCACAACTTGAGGGGAAAGATTCCCCAGAGGCGAGGGGGGTCTATATAACTTGGGCCCAGTGCAAAACCAAAACACAGAGACCTTGCTCAAAATGATTAGGAATGTCAAGATAGGAAGAGGGTGCGGGCCCCTGGGATCAGGGGCCTTGGGGCCGCTCAGGGTGCTCACTGGGGCTGCCCTCCAGCAAAGGCCCTGGCCCTCTCTCCCAGCCCCCGGGGTCTCAGAGCTGCATCCCTTCCCTGCCCAGTGCAGACTTCCTCTAATGTGTTGTGTGCACGGGGGAGGTGTGAGGAGCCCAGGTGGGGGGGCTACGGTGTGGGGTGGCCCCAGGCTCGAGCAGGAAAGTCGGGGGCTAGCTGTACCAGGAGAATCCCAAGTGTCCTGAAGAGAAATGGAGGGAGACGGGTTAGGGAAGCTGGGTGCGAAGAGGCCAATGCAGCAAAGATGTTGAGATGGTGATGACAGCACATTGTAAATACGGGGGACGTCAGTTCACGTCCTGACTGGAACAGGCCTGGTTGTGGAGTGGAGGGGGCAGGGGATACGCTCAGGAAGGGGGGACAGGGAGCCGAGCTGGCCATTCTCAGCCCACGAGCTCTGGCGGCTGGAGGATGATGGACTCAGAGGAGCTGGGACCTGCGGCACACTCAGGGCTCACCACAGCGACAGGATTTAACCCCCGCATCTCTGGGGGAGATTCAAATTTAAGGCAAATGGTTATTTAGGAGGAGGACATCTTTGTTTTCAAGGAGAATTATGATGCCTGCTCTGGGAAGCCCACTGATGTTATGATTTTACAGTTTTAAGCTGTTAACATGAGCAGCAGCCTCAAGAGCTTAAAACCTGCATGTTTTCTTCAGACGCCTCATGTTTACTGCCTGGGGGGTTGGGAGGAGCAGCTGTGGGAGCAGGATGCAGGGATTGCCTAGTTCCTGGGGAAGCACAGTGCCCGCCCCCGGGGCCTCAGGCGCAGGAGGCCAGGTGAAGCGCCCCGTGGCCTTTCTGAACACGGCCTTTCTAGGGGCAGCTCATGAAGTCTGCTGCATTGTGGCACCGATGTTTACCTGGTCTCAGCCCAAAGACCCAGGTTCAGAAGGGTGGGCTGGCCCAGAGACCACAAGGACTGGGCCTATCGGGAAGGGAGAGAAGCTGAGTCTCGGCGCTCAGCAGAGTAATGAGCACAGGAGAGGCAAAACCCCCCAACTTCCAGAGTGGGGGGGTGCAGCCAGAAGAGGGGCACAGGGTGCCTCTGCAGAGCCATGGCCAAAGGCTCCCCCCTGCTGAAACTGAACCCCCATTTTCTGCAAAAGGAATCCCCCCCAAGCCCTCCCTGAGCCAGAAGAGCCCTGCCAGGGAGCCCCTCACCAACTGTTTGTGTTATCACTTGGCGAGCTGTTATCAATTCATTTGCTTGGGCCCCTGTTTATCTGATTCTCTCATTTTCTGTAATTCAGTTGTTGCACAAATTAAATTCTTATCTAGGCTCAAAACATTTAGCAAAATGACCTCTGATTAAAACCTAATAAGTCCAAATAAAGATAAAGTGGACAATTAAATGTTGTCTCCTACATGGAGGCGTTCCGTCTTGCCTCCATCTCTAGCCCAGAAATAGATCCTTGCTCCCTCTCCCAGACCAGCAAAGTTGGCAGCTGCCCCATAGCAAAGATGATATTATTTTCAGCTTGTTTCTTTTGAAACACAGCCTCAGCATGACTCTCAGAAGCTAAAAAGTGTTTTATTAAAGATGCTCACAAAGTATACATTTGAAAAACTTAAGCCAACACATTGCCCAACCTGTCTCAAGTCTTGACAATTCCCTTTTCCTTATTCAGTAAATGGAACAATGACATGAAGGGAATGGCATTTTCTGTTAGCTGAACCTGTTCACATGCATCAGACATGAGGGCCGAGAAAGGGGAGCACATATCTGATCTGTAGAGTTAATGAAGACATGCCCCCAGGCTCTCTCTAAGTCAGGTGGGGGCTCAGGTTAGTTCACTGAGATGAAAGCCAGCATGTAAGGATTCAGTGAAGATGGCTGGGGTCTGTTCTTCAAAGGGCCTACAGATAATCCCCATGACCCACAAGAGGCGTATGTCTCCCCTATATAAAAGCAGCCCCCAGAGTAATTAATCCTCAGTGATGCAGGTGATATAAGAACCACACTACTAGAAAATCTCCCAGAACATAGGAACATTGGTCCAGAATGTCCTTCAGAGACAGGCACCTAACAACACCCAATACCTTGGATTTTAAATGAATGTAGGGTGGTTTCTCTGGAAAGGAAGCCAGCATGAGAAATTATGCAACAACTAGTTGAATAAGCAACTGATACCATATGGTTCCACAGCAGACACTATCTTATGTCATCTTACACGGTCTCAGAGTATTAAAGAGTCACAACAGAAAGATTTCAAATAAACAACAAAATACATAAAACAGGAAAAATATATAAGAATACCCACAGGTAACAGTTTTGTTTGGATACAATTTTGCCCCAAGACATCAAATTACTCTAAGTGCTTAGGAGTTGCAGATGTGCCTGATAACATTCTACCTCCAAAAGGAGCAGGCAGGAAGACAAAAGTGTAATGGCTGTTCTCTTCCACTCCCAGACTGGAATAATATTTTAAAAGCATGTGCCTATTTTCAGACTCAAAAAAATACCTCCCATATTCACCTGCAATGAAACACGAACATGCAGTGACTATGAAATTGAAGTTCAAAGACTTTGCTATCAATATATTAAAGAGCAAAAGTAAGAAGGATCAGCCAAAGAAGGCAGAAGAATCAGCTCTTCTAACACGGAGCTGTACAAACTGGGGAGGAAAGAAAGCTGGGTGCATGGATATGGAGGAAATAAACCACAGAGAGATCTGAACAACAGCAAAAGAAGTTTCTAGGTGGGGACTTCCTAGTGGTGCAAGGGGTTAAGTTGCAGCATTATGAAGCTATCCAGAGCCACTGCAGAGCGGGTTCGATCCCTGGTCAAGGAGCTTCCCACATGGCGCAGCAGACCTCTCCTGTCTCTCCCACTGCTCTCCTCAGCAGTGTATTTCAGTCAATCTGCCTGTTCTGCTCCCCACTCTGTCTCTGGTGACTCCTCTCACACCCTGGCCTGTATCCCAGTTCTTGTATGCATAAATACTTTTTTTTTTTTAAAGAAGTTTCTAGGCTGTTTTCACCTTGCAGGCAAATGCAGGAATGAACCAGGGAGACAAAGAGGAAGTAGAAATAATTTCAGAGGTGTCTGTCTCTGGTGACTGCTCCCAACTTGGAACCCTACAGTTCTCCAGTCAACACCCACCACCCCCTTTAACACAGCAAATACAGTGACCAATTACAGATGAAGAGTCAGAAACTGCTCCAAAGTTCATCAGCATTTCTCAGAGCTTTCAGAATCAAATGGCCTGTTGGTGGAAAGCCCATTTTATTACAAAGTGAAGAGGAGGCACCCTGCTGGACAGACTGGGCACGGGGTGGGTCCACTGTCTGATTGCAGTTGGTTCTCAACCCCTGAAAAGGTGCCTGAAAGACTGACTTCTTGGGGGCTCTCTAAGGACAAAAATGAGAAGATGCGAGTAAACTGGAAACTCGGTAGACTGCAGTTTCTTTTTCTCTTTTTCACTGAAGATGCATCTGGTTTTGACAAAGTGAATTGGTGTGACTACTGATGTCCCCCGATACCCGGCAATTTCGCAGATTTGTGGTTTTGTGCTCTAGCCAAAAGCTGCTTATTGATTGTTGCCAAAGCATACATTATTTCCTCATTCTAGATAGTTTCGCTTGCAGCAGATGTTAGGTGCACCCCACGTTTAATTTCACATTTGCCCTTCTTTCTTTCTTTGAGTGTCTGGGGTGTGCCATGCAGTACCAGCTGGAGGGCTCTGCACCTGTGGTTCCCTCCTGCTCAGGTGCCCCTATATACCAAGCCTCCCTCCCTCTCACCTGGTTAACACTCATCCCTTCGGCTCTCAAAGTTCCTCTAGGAATCCTCTGATGATCTCTGATCTAGGTCAACCTCCCTTAAAACATCCTTTCAAAGCTGCTCATACATTTCTTTGAATAACTCATCTTGACTTGTATAATAACCTAGCTCACGGTTATGTGAACAGCTGGTTACCATGCCTTACTGGCCCCATTACCTGGGTTCAGAGAGCAGGTCTAGACTTGTTCCCAGCACAGTGACTGGAACCAAACAGGTGTGTGCTCATTAGCTTCTAAAACGGCTCCCAAATATCTGCCCCTCCTGGCATCCCAGCCCTTGAGGAAATTCTCCCCTTTCCTGTGGTTAGAACTAGTGACATGTTCCCGATGAAGAGAATCAGGTGGTTTTAGGTGTCACTTCCAGATTAGACCACAAAAACCTGCCTGTTTCTGTTAGCTAAGAGACAGGAAATCACAAGCATCGAGGAGGATGCAGAGAGAAGGGAACCCCTTGTGTACCACTGACAGGAATGTAAACTTAGTGTAATCACTATGGAAAGCTGTATGGAGATTCCTCAAAAAACTAAAAATCGAAATCCCATATGGTCCACTTATCCCAATTCTGGGCATTAACTTAAAGAATACAAAAACACTAACTCAAAGAGATATATGTGCCCACCACGCTTATTGCAGCACTGTTGAAATAGCCACGAGTTAAAAACAACCTAAGTGGACATCAACAAACAATGGAATAAAGACGATGGAATGGAATACTACTCACATAAACAAAGAGAAAACAGGGAAGCCCCATTTGCAACAACATGGATAGACCTAGCTGGTGATACCTAGCTATGTGATACAAAACAAAATAAGACAGAGAAAAACAAGCGCCTTATGATTTCACTCAAATGTGACGTATGGAGAAACCAAATAAAACAAAAATAGACTTTTATAAGGGCAAATTAGTGGCTACCAGAAGGAAGCAGGAATTGGAGTGGGTAAATCAGGTAAAGGGGCCCACTGTATGGTGAAGGAAAGAATTAGCAGTAAATGTCAGGCAGTGTGGTTGTTTCAGTTGGAACTTTATTTTGAAAATTCTTTGGCATCTTTTGAGGGTCAGTCACTGAGCCAGTGACAGGTGATGCCAATGCAGGACCCATGCCCTTGACATTGTGACCAAGGGCAACACACAAAACCTACAGAGAGAAAGTGGATGCTGCTGGCCGATGGGCGACTGACATGTGTCTAGATAGGGTTCTGAGGTCACACCTGAGACGCAGCTTGCGTGGCGGTGAAAGCCTTGGAAGTGGAAGAAAGAGTTACACAGGCAAAGGGAAGCCAGCCTCCCTGCCGGTGGCAAAGGCACCAGTCGAAGGACCAAGTTCCAATACCTAGTGAGGACCTGGTATCCACGACCAGGAGTTTGGAGTTGAGCCCAGAAGCAGCGAGAGTCACTGAAAGCATGTGGACAGGCTGCCACATGAGGAGCGGCGGGGAGTCCACAGTCTGGGGAGCCTCCTGTAGTGCCAACCAGCAAGCCTGGAGCTGTGCCAGGCGCGGTAGATGGGAAGGGGGGAGCACAGGATTCACCCAGGGAAGATGAGCCAGCTGCTCTCACGCAAACACACAAAAGGGCAATGGGCCTTCCAAAAAAGGTTTCCGGCAAAGGGCTGGTCAGCTCACTTGGCTCATTCTGAGGTGAGCTGGTGGCCATGTCCTCTGTGTCCCGCATTTTCAGCCAGGGTTCCATGGGCCCTGGGAGATGGGTGGCTCCCTGAGGCGGTGGGAGGGCGCCAGGTGGCATGGCTCCAGCTCGCTCCTCCTACTTGTACCAGAGAAGCTCCAGCCTTCATCCGTTTTATAAATTTAGATTCTGTGTAAGGATTTAGTGGGGAAAGGAGGAGGAGAGTGAGTGTGCTGCCGCTCTGCTGAAATTCCACAGGCCAGGTGGACAGCAATGAGTAATGAGGCCTTCCGTCAGGAGGTGAGTGGGGAGCACACAGCGAGCCGTGCGGGCGATCCTCTGCTCCATGACCGGCCACCAGCACACTCTCCTCACACACAGACCTGCTCATTCACTGGGGTAAGCTTTGCCTGTCTGCCTCCGTTTCCTTTAAAGAAATTAAGCACACACAACAACACAAGACCCCAAGGGGCGACCTGCCTTGCATCTAGAACAGGGGTATTTGGAGGCTAGCATCTTTCCTTCATCAATATTGGAGGAATTCTTACACCCCTCAGGACCAGGACTACCCCAGGGGGACTGAGGGACATGGTCCTGCAGAAGGCCAAGGGCTGAAGCCAGTTCCCCTCTCGCCAGGCCTTCCTGCAGGTACAGAGATAAGTTCCAAGCTCACACTCCGTGGCTGGCTGAACCGCCCCCTTACCTAGCCAGCACCTGGTGACAAGGCATCTCAGGAAAGGAACAGACACAAGATAAAAGATGATTCTCCCTTTATCAGCCTGTTTACCATATTGCTAATAACACAGTAACTGAGTTTATTTAGCTGGACAAATTGGGAAATCCTATGAAGAATTCGATGAGGATGAATTACTAAATGGCAAGACAAGCTCCAGACAGAATTCATGTCGAGGGAGGGGACATGTTCCCACCCCCACGTACATGCCACTGCCTTGGCCGAGCTACTGGGGGCTGGGGGGAAGCTGAGTGCCCGGGGAAGCTCTGTAACACAGAGGGCAGGTGGGCTCAGGGGCTCTTGTTTCCCTTGCACCCGGGGACTCCTGGGGCAGGGGAGGCACATGGAGGAAAGAATTGTAGGACTTAGAAGAGATGTGTGGGTGACAGACATGTGGAGAGGCTGTCCTTGGCAGAGACACAGCAGCCATTATCCTGATTTATACTTTTCTTTTGCTCCTTTTGTCCCAGTTTTCTGGGGCCTGCCTTGTCCCCCTCTTGCTGTTCCCTACTAGAATGTGCTGTAGACTTTTGGCAAACTTTTGGGCTCAGTGGCCCTGCTTTAGGGTGACCACGTTTTGCTGATCATTTTCCCATGAGGGGATGGGTAATTTGGGGTGTTTTGTCGGGAAACTATTATTAGGAATGTTCTCTCTTCTCTTCCCACTCTGTCCATACTAATTCTATTAAAGATCATTCACAACAAGAGTCTTCCTTTATCTTCATGTAACGGATGGCAATCCCTTTAGAGCATGCAGCCCATAACAGTTTGAGGTCCCTGGGTACCCCTGGGCCATGTGCTAACAGTCATATCTCAGGCCTGAAGGTTAAGCTGAAAAAAATACATTTTCTGAGCACAAAAAAGGCTCCACTTATAGAAATTTTAAAATAAAGAGCATTGTGTGTGGTGCATACTGCATTTGAAGTTCTCTCCCTCAGGTCAGTTCCTGTCTTTGAGAGAGAGGGAGGGGGAACGAGAAATGATTTTTCAGTAAATAGGGTCCACGAATGTGCATGCAGTGCTGGCTGTCAGAAGAGCTTACAACACCCGAGCACCTCAGCTAAGGCCAGGACCCCCCAGAGACAGAGTCTTGTTGCCAATTTGGTCAGGACACCAGGCTCACAGAAGGCTGGCTGGTGGCTGGCTGACTTCAGAAAGAGAAAGAAAGGGAAAGGGAATTCACAGGGTCACTTTTTGATCTCATGCAAATTCCTTTCAACCGCTTACATCTTTATTGTTTTCCTCATTCAAATGTCTGTCACAAAATCTCTAACTTTTAGGCCAAAAAAAAGGGGGAACAGTATTTTACTGCTTTCTTTGATAGCTGCAATTCATTTTCATTTCCTTGCACAGTTCCAAGGATGCATTCATCTGTAGATGTGGGTATTATGACAGAGAAGAATGGGGCAGATTAGAGTCTAGAAACAAAAGGTGAGTGATAGCTAATCATTGCCAAATTAACTGCTGGTAGGAAGTTTTAAAAGAGTTTCTTTGGGATTATGAAATCAAATTTCCCCTTTGTGTCACAGGCTCATACAGTCCTAGGGTGCTGGCTTTGGAAGAGAGCAGAAAATCTCTGTGCTTATTTCTTTTCCCCCACACCCCTCTTGGTCCCCCCAAGTACAGTTTCCCCAGGTTGCCCCCCCCCGCGCCCCCCTCTCCCGCCCCCGTGACCTGGGAGGGGCCCGGGTGCCACTGCCTGCCTCCAAGCCCCAGCCATTGGCTTTGTTCTAGTTCTATGCTCTGCAGAATTTCAAAGGCCTTCGGGGGACAAAGAAGTAGCAGGCAGTGTGGCTTGTGCAGACTGGCTCCTCCAGCCTGGGGTGCCTAGTGACCCTGAGAGCAGTGAGCCCAGCCAGTGGTGGTGGACCAGCTGGTCTCCCGTGTCCCCCTTCCCCAGGACACACACCCCATCCTAACAGGGCCTGCTGTAGTGAGCAGCTCTAAGTGGAAGACACGGGTCATGAGGCAGCTGCAGGAACAAAGCCAAAGCTTGGCAGAGGCGAGAAGCGAATCAAACTGAAGCAAGTGAGGACGGCGGAAGCTAGCAGGGGCAGGAGCAAAGTACTCAAACAGCCTCCCATAAAGATGAAACAAGACACATTTCTCTGAGGTTAGTGGCTCAACAAGTTTAGGGGAACCCCATGACTGGATTTGGGGGTGATTTTAAGCCTCTGCGGCATCACTGGGTCACTGATGCATCATCAACGGTGATCCCCTTCGAGATGGAGATGAAGGTCAGCACTTCGTGCTATGACTTCTGATGTTTATTTTAAAACAAGCCTTGGGAATTTGGTTCTGCCTCATATAAGGCTGCAGGGGCTGAATACAGAAAAATCCGTGCTCTCCTAGCAGATCAATACATGGTTATTAAACAGTGGGCTCTGTTCAGAGTTGAGAGAAAACTGATTTGAGGGTAGAAGGTGCAAACGGTGGGTGCTGTGAGAGACTCCCCTGGATGTCTGCCTAACATCAGCACCTTTGGGGACTGGAGATCACTGGACTCAGCTTCCCGCCTGGTGCAGTAACTTCTGGCACACAGCGCTGAACAGCATGAGGGGCCTGGGGGCGCCCAGGGGACTGGCAGCAAGGAGAGACCCAACTGGCAGGTGTGTCTTTACATGAGGGCCTACATTCCTTATATTGTCTCTTTACTCAACACAAGAATCCCAACATCTGTAAGAGGCAGCCCCGGGGGGAATCCTGCATCCTGTCCTCAGCCGTTTGTTTCTAGAAAGTGGAGATTGGAGTGAACCTACTGGCTTCCAGGGGTAAATACGTTCCAGTGGGTGGATCCTCAAGACAGACTGAATTATATGAGACGCATAATTAAGAATCATCAAACCTGGATTTCTCTTACTGACCCTTTTTGAAAATTAAGGTAATATTCATCCCTCCTTAGCCTTTTGGAATCTGTCTTACTTTCTGGACTTTATCAAGTATCATGGATCTTGGCTTCCGGCTCACAGTGACAAACTTTTTCAGGATCTTAGAATCAGTATTGGTCAGGATTTGAAGACTTGTAATTAAAAATAAACAACTTATTTTTAATTTCAGAGTTGAATTAATTCTAATATTTATTACATCCTTTCCAATTTGAAAATTATTTTCTTACAACTGAATTGCATAAACCTGAACACATTTAATATTCAATTCTACGTGCCCAGAATCTCAGAAAATCACAAGACACAAAAAAGAGCAGTTTCTAGGCACCTCAGTCCTTGGGAGCTCCCTCGGTTCCTGAATGACCACATCACTGAACCCCTTGCACCCCAACACTGGGGGAAGCAGGTCATTCCGCAAGTGGGGTCATTACCGACATGCTCGGTGCAGCCTCTGTGGTGCGGGCTGTCTGGTGTCACTAGGAAGGGACCAGATGAAGCAGGGGAGGGGGAGGTGGCATGGACAGCGGTCAGCTCGGGGACATAGCAGTGACACAGCACCGTAGCAGCCGGCACATCTGTAACGGGACCAGGACCTCCAAGATGGAGAACCCCACATTAATAGCTGCGGTTCTTGCTGGTGATGTTCCTTCACCACCAAGGCATGTCTGGGTCTGAGTGACCAAGTCCTTGGTGGTGGCATCGTGATGGGGAGGGGAGCCTTGCAGACAGCCATGGCGCTGACACAGCTCGGGGCTTCTGCAAACGCCAGGAAACTCCCCACTGCAGTGAAGTCATCTCCAGTGGAATGCATTGTAAATGATGCTCACAGTCATTTCTATGAAAATAGGACTGTCAGACTAGCAGAGGCTAAGGAAGGGCAACAGTCCCTCGTGGCTCTGGAGGAAATGGCATTTCACTGAGCTTCTGAACGGCAGCATCTTTGCCAGAAACCTAAGTCACTCCAGGAGTGTGAGTGGACTATAGGTGTCTGGGGAGAACCACAGATGAGCCCTGTACTCGTTTTCGTCTCTGTTGTGCCTGTGGTGATCGCCCCCTCTGACTTGGTCACACAGACCAACCTGGCCTGAAACACAAGGCACAGACACACGCCAGTGTCCCCCAGGCCCAGGGACCAGAAAGATGAGAAGCAGGTTCTGATCCTGGGTCTTTTGAACTTAATCTCAAAGGATAAAGGTGCGTGCTTTCAGCTAGTGGGTGCCTGGGGGGCTCACCGGGGTGTATTCCTGAACAAGATGCTCGAGGCTCCTTCAGAGCCCCCACTCCTATATCAGACGGGAACTAGAGCTCCGGTTTTGCCATGTTTTGCGGTGGGAACGGACCTCTCGGGAACACTGGGGCCATCTCCCTGCTCGTCAGCACCACGTGGCCAGGGCTCTCGGGCTCTGGGCAATGCAGGTGGTCGCCGGCAGTGACTGGGTTAGCAGCTCTGCTGGCGGGAAGCCACCTTGACATGTCCTCCTTAACACCCACATGCAGTCCATCGCCACATCCTGAAAGTCACGTTTCTCAGTCCACACCCATCTCTGGAGCCTACTACCACCATGCAGGCTTGGGACTCACCATTTCTGCCTCTGGACTTACACAATAACCCGACCGTGTGTCTTCACAATTCCATCTTGCCAGCCCGTCCTCCTCCTCCACAAGGCTACCAGAAGGTTTCTCTGAAAACCGTGTGTCATCAAGCACCTGAGAAGACTGTTTGGCCCCCACCTAGGGCAAGCCCTCGACATGACACACCTGTGCTCCTACGGCCCATCCCCACCCCAGGTGCCTAGCTGGGCCCAGTGAAATGCACCTGTTTCCCTGTCTCTTGGAAGCCAGACCTCTGCAAAGCTTATGGAAACCTCGCTGAGGCAAGATGGGAGAGTTTCTTCAGATCTTCTAAGAGGGAGGCCTGATCCAATGACCTTGCCTTTCAGGGAAAAAAGGTTTTTCTATGCAACATAAAGAAGGTGCTCCTTTCAGAGGCACATAATGTAGCCCATATTGTGAAGAATGAGAGGTCTCAATTGTGAAATATCCCACAGAAATGGAAAAGTTCAAGATGAAAAGAGAAAAGGTATTCATACATTCGAAGGAGTTAGTGTGTAAGATTACAGTTCACAAAGGACAGATGTTTTATTATTGGTGCAGATATCAGAGTTCTAAATTGTCAAAAAGCCCACATTCACACTCAGAATAGACATGAATGCCCAGACAGCATCTCTATGACAATTTTTATAAATGGCAAAAAGTTTCAAGACACCAAAAAAAAAAAAAAAAAAAAAAAAAAAAAAAAAAAAAAAAAAAAAGACACGAAGCATAAGTTTAAAATGCACCGGCTTTATATTTGAGCTGTGTCTGTCTATGTGGAGATTCTAGTATCTTCTGGCCTTTGGGACATGCATGAGGGTCCTAAGTCTTAGTGCCATTAGACATAAGCTTGGTAAGACTTTCAATGGCTCACAGGTTTACTGTCAGGATTCAATTCTTGAAACAACTGAAGTGCTGTATGAGTACTAGCTAATATAATTCAAGCAAGATAATTGGATCTAATAACAAAATTATATCCTAAAGGCATGGCAGTGTATGGCTATGCACATGTGTATGTATTCACACATAAAATAAAAATGTACTAATGAGTGTTTGCGGAGTCAGAGGACGAAGACAATGTTATTCATTAATTCACCTGACAAATACTGATCAGGACATCTGAACTGGCAACTATGGGATCAAAACCAGATGTGGGTGTTGGCCTCAAGGGCACCTGTTATCACAGAGGCATCTCCATAAAAATGGAAAAGTGCATGTCTCCTGCCCCACCCAATCAGGGTGAAACTGAGTGGCCACCATATAACACCATATAACAAAGAGGCAGCCATAATGTAAGCTGTATGCTTCAATTAATAATAATGTATCATCAATTCATCAACTGTAACTTGTATACACACTGATGTGTATGTGTGTGTGAAGAGATATGAGAATTCTATGATTTCTGCCCAGTTTTTCTGTAAACTTGAAATTAAGCTATGTGACATAAGTTAGAAAAAGAAAGGCAAATTCATGTAAGACTTTACATGTGGAATCTTAACAAACATAGATCAAAGAAATAGAGAGTACGTTGGTAACAGAGAGGCAAGGCGGGGTGATTGATGGAAATGGGAAAAGGTGATAAAGGGCACAAACTTCCAGTTACAAATGATGCAAGACCTGGTAACCATAGTTAACAGGCAGGATTGTGTTCCTGAAAGCTGCAAGTTACTGCAGGGGGGGGCCCAAAATTTGTATTGTTGACAAAAGATTGATTTAATGGGAGGGCCTCTGAAGGCTGGAGGGAGGTTGCTTTATTATGTATAGGTAGGCCTCTCCCTGGAAGGCCTAATCTCCTTCTCTCTTTTTAATGAAGAAGGCAGAACTTAAATCTGCATATCTTTCTCCACTGAGCCTTCTACTGGTTAAATCCTTAACTGATCTCCCCTTTACTAGCTCCCCAAGCCCCCAAAGTACTTCTGTTTTAGCTAAACTATTGAAGGTGGCAGCTGAAGCTGCGCAGAGGAGTTACCCGGTCATGCTGGATCTTTCCCACCCACGGAAGGTGCAGCTGTTATTATTATTATCTTTACTTTTTCTCTTATTGATCTGTCCGATGTTTGATTATTTGCCAGCTTAGAACTCAGAGGGGTAAAGAATGATTTCCCTTGTACCCTAACATTACACACACACACACACACACACACACACACACACACACACAAATGGTAGCTATATAAGGTGATGGACATCACTTATATTAACTCACTTTAAAATGATGATCATTTCTCAGTAATTACCTATATCAAATCATCCCACTGTATACCTTAAACTTAGACAATATTCTATGTCAATTTTTTCTATAAACCTGGGAGAAAATTTAAACTGCTCTGATAAAGTCTACTTACTAATTTTTCTAAAGGACAAGCAATCCTAACAGCAGACTCACCCTGAGCCCTTTTCACTCCACTTTCAGATGAGACCTGCAGCTCTTGACAGCTGTGTTTCCCTATTGACTGCAGAAACTCCATGGGGAGCAGGTAGAAGCATTGCTCTGGGATCCCCATCTCCATGACAGTCACCCTACTCATCACAAATAAGTAGAAGAGGGTACCATCTCCTCCACTGTGATCTAGTAAAGATCAATGAGCTGAGGTCAACAGCACAGAATAGATATCAAAGCAAGAGTGGCCTTTGTTCCTTTTCTAAAAGGTGGTTTCAAGTGAACATTCTCAGAAATAAACCTAAAAACCCCCCTCCGTGAAGTTTCCAAGGTCCTGTAACAAATCACCATCATTTCTATGAGGAACCCTGCACACGGAGACGTGCTGTGCTGGCAAAGACAGAGGATGTGACAAAAACTTTGTAAAAGGAGAGTCTCCTCCACCCATCCGAACCATGTCTAATCTCAATAACTAGAAAAAGCATAAATAAGACAATGAAAATCAATCTGTTTAGCAACTGAAACGCAAGGTCATTTTTATTCAGCAGGGAGAATGTCTGAGACTGAATCTTCAGTATCAATTGTATCAATATAAGAAACAGCAATATGGAAGGGAGGGAAGGAGGAGGAGGAAGAAGAAACTGTCATTATTTTCTCTATTTTATTGATAGTTTTAAATGAATATTTGAGGTAAAGCCAAGGTTTACCAAATTTTAGCTTTATGGTCAAAAAACCAAAACAAATTTGCATTCTTAAATCCTGTACATGTCTCTAGCTTGTGTCTTTTGTCTATAATAAATTCTTTAATCTGACTGATGTTTTCTCATATTCTTTTTAGTATTACTGCCAATAAGCCCCAATTCCCAGTGATGCAGATATTTCTCTGCTTTTAGATTGCTTGCTGTTTTCACACAGTCCAGTTTGAAGCACTCTGCATTCTTCTGAAACTGTGGAGTGGTATTTCATAGACAGGAAAATAGTTTATATGATGTATTCAATGGTGTGAGAAGAAATCCTTTATCATTTTGACTTCCAAGCAAAGTGTTTGGAGGGCAAAGGTTAGAAACACTCATCCTTTAAGAAGCAGCTCAGCAGAGGATAATCAGGGCAGGGAAGCGAAACCGTATATGATAACGGTGGACACGTCTCTTCATACATTTGCCCAGACCCAGAGGGGGTGCGACACCAAGAGCAAGCCCACATGTGAATTTAGGGTCACTATGATGTGACAATATAGGTTCATCCATTGTAAGGAGTGTACCGCTCCAGTACAGATGTTCATAATGGGGCAGGATGTGTATGGGAGATCTCTCTACCTTCCTCCCAATTTTTCTGTCCTAAAACTGCCCTAAAAAAGTTGTCCTTTAAAAAAGTTTAAATTAAAAAAAAAAAAAAAAACTTGGAAGCTCCTGCCTCTGAAGCCTTTGACACCTCCCTCGATGGTGTTGGACATTCCCTCCTCTGATTATTTAGAATGTTCAAGAAATTCAGGGGAACTGCATTTAATGAGGGGTTAACTGGAAAAGTTTTCTAGTCCAATCCCTGTTGTTAAAAATCTAACACCAACAGGGCCTCCCTGGTGGCGCAGCGGTTGAGCGCTGCGCTGTGGAGCTGTAGGCAGCGCGCGGTGCAAGTTCGACGCCCAGCCGGGGAGAGTCCCACATGGCCTGGCAGACCTCTCCTGCCTCGCCCACTGCTCCCCTCAGCAGTGTACTTCTGATCTGCCTGTTCTGCTCCCCACTCCGTCTCTGGTGAACCCTCTCGCCGCCCCACGCCTCTGGCCTGTACCCCAGCTTGAAAAAAAAAAAGTAAAAAAAAAAATCTAACACCAACACCTTATTGTATCTGCCTTGGGACTCATCTCTGGCGACGGAAGTATTCTAATACTTACTTCTAATAGTTCTAATCCTTCCCTTCCTCCTTGATGGAGGGTCAGAGCTAACAATTTTATTTATTTAATATCTTTTACTGATTTACTATTGCATTATACTGTATATTTCAGGTATCCATCATTACAAATCAAAATCTGCGTGAACTCCATTATGTTCACAACTACAAATGCAGTTCTATCGTTCACCATACAAAGGACCCCTTTTACCCAAATTATCCACGTGGTAATCACAAATTGGACTAGAGTCTAAAGATTTTTTTGGTTTCAATGCATTCATTTGTTTGGTTGGTTTTTCTATACACCACATATGAGTAAAATCTACCTGTTTGTCTTTCGCTATCGGATTTACTTCACTAAGCATAATACCCTTTAGGTTCATCCATGATGTGGCAAATGGCAGGGTTTCACCTTTTTTATAGCTGAGTAGTATTCCATCGTGTATATCAGGTCTACCTCATGCAATTTACTTCTCTTTAAAAGGGAGAAAGGAGGTCTCGTAGATATCTTGTGGGATCTCAAGAAATTTCGTGAAATATGACCTGTACATATCTCAGAGGGAAGAGAGTTTGCATGTTTCTCAAACACCAGAATCTGTTCAGGACAAACACCAAGAGGAAGGCTAACTCTTTATCAAGACTTCAACGCCTCAGCCCCAGCAGGTCTGGTGCTCCCGGAGCACCTACCCCCTGGCACTGGAATAGCATACCAGTCCTCACTCCCTAGTGAGGTCACACTGTTGTTCTGCTTTGGTCCACTTCCCCACACTGCCCCGCCTGGCAAACCCTGCCAATGAGTCAAGTTTCAGATGGGAAAAAACCTTATGAGAAATTCTATCCCAGAGGCTGCTGCCATTAGATGTCCTTGTCACTTCCTGAGAGGCTGTCACTTACTCAGCTTCCTCCTCTGCAATTTAGGATTTCCAGGCAGAAATCCCCATCAATTCCAAAGCAGAACTTAACGAGGTACAAAACAGATCTCAAAGTTATTGGAATTCATGAAAATCCCCAGATAAACAAAGGCAAACACCTGTTCCCAAAATAAATTCGTTACTATGTATCTATGGAGACACTTTGTTGGTGTGAGACATAAATTAGTGTTAGACATAAAGGTGTGGAATCAAGTGTTATGCATCAGATAGGGAGAAAAATGAAACTCCAGAGTAAGAAACAAATAAACCAGCAGCCAGCAGGTGAGTATTCTCTTCATGCCACAGACTTTATAGTCATTTGTCAGGAGAAGGAAATGTTGCATTTACCATTTACCATTTACATTTTACGATCCACAGCCCATGGGTGGCTTAAAGTGAATTCTCGGTAATCCATTTCACCTCCTTTCCAGTGCCCTATCTTTGGTTTATGAGGAATTTTTTTAAAGTGTGTTGCCCATAAAAATAATTTTACCCTTACATGGAACCTTTCTAGCATCAGAGAAAAAAATGAACACTTTAAAAATCTGGCAATGAAAAGAAACAATTGTGCTACTGATTGGGCGTTGGGGCGGAGGGTTATTTCCATTCGCACAACACTGCAATGAAAGGAAAGCATCTAAATCGGCATTTTGGCAACCCACCTTCAGCATCATGCATCCCCCAAACCCAGAAGCTAATATGCAGTGGGGAGCACAAAGAAAGCCCCAGGGATGGGGCCTCCTGATGCCATCACAGGGTCTGCTATGCAAGTGCCTGTCCTGGTCGACTACCTGCGCCGTGCAGGAGACAGCTGTCATCTGCCGCCCTTGCTGGCATATGTCACATCACAGCATCCCACCAACATACCAACTCTTGCCTAATAACCACGCACAAAAAAACAGGGAAAGCCTTCTCTCACAATGCAAACAATTACTTCTAGAGATAGTCCACCTTGGAAATATAACGTTTTCATCCCATACTTTCTCCTATTAAAAATAAAAGGTTTCTTTACCCTCAGAGTTCAATCTGAAGCCAGAAGCATAATCTGGGTAATTTCACATCATTTCTCAAGAAACACAATAAGGCAGACCTCTTAAGAGACTCACAAAAGGCACTAAATGTCAAAAAGTTGTCATTTGCACTCTCCCTTAGGGTTCCAATATAGACGACAACTGTATAATTGGAAATAATCTCATCTGAACCCCACATGCAGTAAATATTAATATGTGTGCGCAGATAGGGGGTGTTAAAAACTTTTAATCATTAGAGCAATGTCTCACAGCTAGTGTCATACTCTAATTCTTGATTTTTTGCCATGTTCAACACTTAAACTACCAATAAATGCTGCAGATTTAAGATGTCAATTATGAGTCTTAAAGCTGCATGATAAATCACAAGCATAAATCCACAAGGAGAATGCAAACAAGGACTGACCTATGTAAAGGCTGTCAGATCAGAAAAGAAAAATGATTTCTTACCATGTTTATTGATGACACAGGACCAATGCTGTTAACATAGATGTCAACATCAATTACAGTTGGTTTTACTGTGGAGAAAAATACATGTATGTTAATACGCTGCTGGAGAGACAAAGGAAAGCATTATTCACTGCCGAATGACTCACGCACTAACACCTCAAAGAGTCATTGGAAAGAGGTAGATTTTTCTTTAGGATTTGCTTTGCAGTGATAATCCAGACCCTGTCTGTTTACCTTTTTAAAACTTTAAAATAATGAGAGAATCTTACTTGTATTTCATAAGTTCCAGGAAAATAGCACAAATATATTGCAAGCTGCCAGTGACAGATGACTATGGAGATGCACTACAACATAAGTTAACTTGATTATATGGCAAATATAAAAAGATAAACTATAAGAGACCACATAAGTAATTTCATGTCAAAGTTTTGCTATAAAGATAAACCCAATCGATGAGCAAAATCAGAGATGGGCTCACACTGTTTACCCCATGGCTGCCGGGCTATTGTTCTGAAGCAAAGCAACTCAGAGCAAAGATTTAGAGAATCTAAACCCAAGGAGAGTAAGAGATATTGTTTCTTGTTGCTATTGTGACTTCAAGACACAGATATTTATTACCGACTTGAAAATCCTACAACTCCCAAAATCATAACATTTTAGTAAGTCAAGGAATTGTGGTTTCCACTGTGAAGGCATAAAATTTATACAAATAAAAGTTGTAATTTCTAACATTACAAATCAGTGGTAAAATGGACTCATTTAGCCTGAAAGCAAGCCAGTTCTCTTTCAGTGACAGCAACAGAACTGAGAGAGGCCAGTAATCAGATTGCCAAGAAGGTCAGTCTCTGAGCCTTGGGCAAATGTCCTTTGAAAGGGAAGCAGCCCCTGAACTCAGCATCCGCAGGTGAGAAAGGACAGGACAGCACCGATGTAGAATCATTCTGCCCAGGAGGAAGTTGAACAGGACATTGTAACGGCTGAATGGGAAATGGATCGTTTCTATGGAAACAAGAGTGTATGTATCTGCAATTATTTCAATAAGCTTCCTTCAGTTTTGCTAAACAGCTAATCACTCACAGATGGACTTTTGCACTGTACTTTCGGAATGACTTGTGGTACTTCTCACGTCCCTAGTGACTGAGTACCCTGCAGTCTGTAGCCTGTGCCATGTTTCTCCCAGCCCGCCAACAAAATGAAAACAATGATTATACACTTGAGCCAACTCCCGTAACATCTGTCAGCACAACCAAGTCATGTTAGCCTCAGAGAGCTAGCTATTGGCATTTTGGAATACACTCCAGACAATTCTAGGTATGTACTGGGCATACAGTCCTCACGTATCATAAAAAGAATGTTCTTCATTTTACATTAGCTTTGGACTGACCACTATGAATAGCTAAGTAGCACCTTCAACTTAATTGGATTCAAGAAATGCCTTGTCTCCAACCACTACGTAATCTTTGGTGCTATCACACGAAAGGCAGTCAGTTGAGAACCTACTTTTAGCACGAGAGTTTTTTGGTCATTTCAAAGAGTTTATTAGACTTCAGATCTACAGAGCTTTTAATCTCATCACATAAAAAGAACTTGAAGACATAAAGCTTTAAAACTTGAAGTAGGAAGTGTCAAATGAGTATTAAGGTACAATAGTGTAATAAAGGTTTATAGGGATAAAAGTTTGGAATACACACACACATATGTATGCATGTGCACAAAAGCTGGGGAAACGTACTGTTTTAAGTCAATGTTATTTTAAGCATAATCATGTTAAAGTAAAAGGAGTATTCAGGAAATAGACTCTGATAGTGGTACCCAGAAATGAGAATGACCACAAGCAGTGCAAGGTTTTATAATTTAAAGACTTGAAGACCACAGCTAATATACTCAATGGAGAAAAACCAGAAAAAGACAGGACGCCCACTCTCACTGCTTGTCTTCAGTATAGTAGTGCAAGTCCTAACGGGAGCATTCAGACATGACAAAGGAATATGAGGCATCCAAACTAGAAAGAAAGAAGCAGGACTGTCATTATTTGCTGATGGTATCATGTTATATAGAGAAAATTCCAAAGAGCCAACCAAAAGAATGGTTGGAACTAATCAACAACTTCATTGAAGTTGCAGGATATAAAACCAACATATGGGAATCCCTTTACAATAATGATGAAACATCTGAAAAAGAAAATTGGGGGTAGGTGGGAACTATCCCATTTTCAATAGCATCGAAAAGCAATAAAATAGGAATATATTTAACCAAGGAACTGAAAGATCTGTATAATTATCTGTATAATAAAAACATGGAGTTTTTATTATTATTTTATTTATTTTAAAAACATGTAGTTGTCACTGAACATGTTCATGGAGTATCTTCAACACTCTGCATAAGGATGGGTCATTGGAGAGCAGGGTCTGTGTGTGAGTCACCTTCACCCCTCCCCACAGCATCTGGCACAGCTCTTGGCACGCAGGAGGTAGTCACTGAATAGTACCTAACTGTGCTTCCTGAAAACTGTGGTTTTAAAGTATTATGATAATTTGTATTTTACATGTCAAATATTCACATAAAATTGCAAATTAAACAAAAAAGAATAACTTTTAAATGTTCCCCATGAGCTGATGACAACTACAGGCTGATCCAAGAGTTAAGTGGGCAAAGAACTGATAAAAGGACACCAAATGCAAGGAGACTCCTGAAAATAGACACCTGTTACATAAGAAATCCTACTAACTCCCCAGAAGAGGAAAAAGTGGATGGTGACATTGGGAGAGCAAATGAAACAATTTATATTAGTTTATAAACAGGGAAGAAATAGAATAGATGAGGTATTAGAAGAGCTGGACTCTTGCACTGTAAGTGTTGACAGGAAGGAAACTGTGGAATGGCGAGAGGATCCAGGTCTCAGAGCTGGCCAGGAAAGGCATCTCTTAGTGAGGCAGCCTCCATTAGGCAGCAATAGGAATGAGGAATGGAGAAACCAAAGAACATGGAGCAGACATGCTAACAAGGAAGCTGAGTGGAGCACACTGCTGCTGACCAGTTCTGTAATCTCGAAGTTTCTGCCCCTTGGTGCTCCAGGATCCGACAGGTCAGAAGCATTGATAATAGAACCTAACTCAGGATGGGGTGGAGGAGTGGTTAGACTGCTGTGAAGTCAATAGTAGGGGCTCAGTATATTTATAGCTATGGCTGTTTTGGGCCCCTACAATTAGCCATGGAAAAGAATGACAAAATCTGGATTTAGTGACTTTCAGATAATACGTCTAAAAGTCATACTGGTCTTTTAAACTTCTATTTTTTCATGAAAATTTCAATGCAATGATAGAAATATTTCTATATCAGCAAATGAATAGAAAAAAAGAACAACAAATAACACCAACTCTCATGCCTGGTTAAAGAGGAAGGATCTTCCAGTTGCCAGGAATCCCCTTTCCAGTCTGCCCTGCCTTTGGAGACAGGGAGTGGGGGTCATCTGCTGTCAAACCCCTGCAGCTTAGAACCTCTTTCCTTTACCTTTGCCTGAAAAGAGTTCCAATGGGTAGGATGGTGCATGGGGTTTACTATTGCTTCGCTCTACTGCCAACCTGCCATTAAGTACCGCCTCCCTACTTCTGCTGATGCTCACTTAACATTTACTAAATGGCACTATCATAAGTACACTTCATTTACTCAGTATGCTATACCATTTCCATTGCCATTTTAGAGATAGGAAGTTAAAATTTGAGTAAGGTCAGTTACCCAAAATTCTGCAGTCTCCCCCAGAGCAAAATACTCAGGGTAGACACCACTGTGGTAAAGAGACTAAATGGAATCCTAGGGAATTACTTCAGTGGGACCTCAGTATTGTTATCCTCATCACCAACATCAGTGCAAATAATTAGCCCAGACACTTATTAAAACTCTTTCTCTGAGGTTTAGATTAAACCCATCCGTTCTATCTTAATGGAGGTGTGTTATCAAATGTTTTTCTCTAGCTTAGAGTATGCTAGGTTACAGGGTGTGGATAGAAGGAATTAAGGAAGAGGTAGATAAAATTATTTGATTCTTGATTAATCTAATAGTTTTGCCAAGGCCCCAGGTACATGCACAAATGTTTGTCACAACTTAGTGTTGGGGCATTGAGATGATAAAGTCCCATTTCAGCACAGTTAGGAATCCTCTCTGATCAATTACCTTGGTTTGGGCATTCACTTATAGGATCTCTAAAGATTTTATTTTATTTATTTATACATATAAGAATTGGGGTGTAGGCCAGTGGTGCTGGGGGTGAGAGGATTCACCAGAGACAGAGTGGGGAGTAGAACAGGTGGATCCACTGAAATACACTGCTGAGAGGAGCAGCAGGTAAGACAGGAGAGGTCTGCTGTGCCATGTGTGTTAGCTCCCTGGCTGGGGATCAAACTTATGCTGCGGTGGTTGGCAACAGTGTGCTAGTGCTGAGACTTTAACCCCTGTACCACGAGGGAGGCCCAATTTTAGGATCTCTAACTAATCACATCTGCACTAATCTCGGGATTATGGCTATCAACTACCAAGTTTTCACTTCTTTCTTAGTCATCCTTTCAGCATGTGATCTCAAAGAGGACCAACAAGAGTTTACAAAGATCAAGATAAACTTATCAAAGGTTCACTGTGGAACCTACCTGAAAGTAAGACAGAAGGTAAACAGTGAGAGCCTGCATTTATATACAAATATACAAAAATTTACTACTAAAGTAGACAGCTTGAGAACTTAAATTTTTCAAAAGGCTGAAAATCAGAGCAGTGGAGTTAAAGTCTAGAACCAAAAATCCTTCAGAGTTCTGATGGGTAGGTGCTCAAAATTCACACTTCAATTTCCATATCTTGGAAGAATTTGGTGGTAAGAACGTAGGAGCATGGAGAAAGGCATCCGTGAAGTCTCATAATCGTACATATCTGACTCCAAAATAGCCATATGACCTTATGAAAGTAATTTAAATTTCCTGCAGCTCATTTTCTCCATCTGCAAATTGAATGTTTGAAGTAAGCTTTCTTTCCAACCATGAACTCTATTAGCTATAATAGGAAAGATAAATTTTAACAACTCCCATCATGATCATTGCTTCTCTTTCTACTGTCTGACTGGGAATATCAGGCTGCATTCACTGACAGAACTGTCATTCCATGGGAGATTTGAAAAGCTAACTGCATTAAATCTTTAAACAACTAAGGGACTGAGAATGGTATCAGTGGCCTAGTATTTGACAGATATCATTTAAATTCAAAATTGGAAGAATAGGATGCCCATACCGCCGTCCCCCTCAGAGTAATCAACTTAACAATAATACATGGATCAATTTAATTGTCTTTGCGAAAAATCCAAAAGCCAGTTATGAGATTCCTTCACCCCAGGGAAGCTGGAAGCGAACATCGTGGAAGCCCAGTGGGAAAATCATAGCATGCATTCAGCAGAGACCCTATCCCAGCATAGCAAGATTTCCCAACAGGAGAAAACTCCCAGCCCCTGGACTTCTCTCTGGGGAGGGAAAGAGAAGAGTGAACATTCATTCAATAACCTGACTTCTGGGGGAATTGTCTAGGTATTTGCTTTTGTCTTGCCTGAATCTAACTTACAGGAAGGCAGCACCAGGTTGTGGGGTAATGAGAACAAAATTCATCGATATGGTTTGATCTATCAGCAAAGTCTGCAGTGCCACAGGCAAGATATTAGAGGGGAACCCCTGGACTGTGGCTTGCTACAGTACCACAGAGGGCTCACTATACCCCTGGACAGATACCAGGAGGAGCTCCTGAATAGAGACCAGCAAACCTCTCTGATAAGATTATGCACATGTGCCCAAAAGGATTCATCCCCAGATAAGACTTCAGAGATTGAAGGAAGACAAGTGAAAGTCCACCCTGTACAAAACTAGACATCAAAGACTGGGAGAAGTAGCTAATTTTTTTTCAAATGCCCAAGTCTCACAGAAGATAATAAAACATAAAAGAAACATGGTCCAACCAAAGGAACAAATTAAATCACTTGAAGCTGACCCTAAAGAAACATAAGTATTTGACTTACCAAAGAATTAAAAATAATCATATGATACACAATGAACTAAGGGAGAGCACAGACAACTAAACAAAATCTGGAAAATGATGCTTGAACAAAATGAGCTGTCATAAGAGAGACAAAAATTATGGGGAAAAAAAGAGATTCTGGAAGCTGAAGAATACAGTAACTAGATTGAGAAATTCACTAGAGGGACTCAACATTTCATGACCAACTGAAAGAAATAATCAATGAACTCTAAGACAGGACATTCAAAATGATAAAGATATTTTATACAAATATATAAAACAAACAGTGGTGGAGTTAAATGAAAAAATAGCAACAAAAGTAGCAGAACACGTCAATACTCCACTTTCCGTGATGGATCGAACAACCAGTTGTAAGATCAAGAAGGAGAGTGAGAATGTGATGGCACTGTAGAAGAACTGCATTGAACGGACATACTGAAAATAATCCACACACCAACAGCAGACTATTCATTCTTCTCATATTCCAAGAAACATTCTTCAAGACAGACTACATGTAAGATCACAAAACAAGTATTAAAAGAATAAGACTGAAACCATACCTAGCAAGTATCTGCTCTGACTACAGTAGAATGAAATAACGAATCAGCACGAGAAGGAAAACTGGAGAATCCATAAACAGGTGAAAATTAAACCCACCCTTAAACAAAGAAAGGGTGAGAGAAGATATCACAAGAGAAGGTTAAAATATTTGGAAAGAAATGCAAATGAAAGCACTATATACAAAAGCATTAGATGCAGTGACAGTAATATTAAGAGGGATGGTTATAGCAGTAAAAACTTTCATTAAAAAGAAGAAAGTCCTTAAATCAATAACCCAACTTTCCATCTTAAGGAACTAGAAAAAAAAAAGAACCAACTCAACCAAAAGTTACAGGAAGAATGAAAATGATAATGATTTTAGCAGAGATAAACATAATGAGAGGCTATGGAAAAACCAACAAAACCAATCTGATTCTTCAAAAACATGAACAAATTGATAAATCTTTAGCTAGACTATGAGAAAAATCGAATAAGTTATAAAAGAAGAGACATTACAACTCTTGTTACAGAATAAAAAAAGATTATAAAAGACTAATATAAACAGTAAGTTGAACTAATAGAATTAACGAATTGGATAACCTAGAAAAAATAGACAAATTCATAAAAACATACAACCTGCCAAGGCTGAATCATGAAGAAGTACAACATTTGAGCAAATCTGAAACTAGTAGAGATTGACTCAGTAATAAAAAAAGAACTGTCACAGAAGAGTCCAGGACCAGATGGCATCCCTGGTGATTTCTACCAACATTTAAACAGAATTAACAACATTCCTCCCAAACACTTCCAAAAAATTGAAGAGGAGGGAACACTTGCAAATTAAATCTGTGAAGCCAGCATTACTCTGATACTAAAGTCAGACTAAGATACTACAGGAAAAGTACAGGCCAATATCCTTTATGAATATTGATGCAAAGATCCTCAACAAATAGCAAGTAGGATTTAACAGCAAACTAAAAGAATTATACACCATGACCAAGTGGGATTTATTCCTGAAATACCTCAGGAAAGGATACTTCAATTACACCCCATTAACATTAACAAAATAAGGAAAAAAACATGATAATCTCCATTGATTCAAAGAAAGCATTTGATAAAATTCAACACCCTTTCAGGATAAAAACACTCAGTAAGTGAAAAACAAAGGGGACTACTTCAACACAATAAAGGCCATACGTGAAAAGTCCACAACTTACAAGGAAAAGAAATAAAAGACATCCAAATTGGAAAGGAAGAAGAAAACGTATGCTTGTAGAAAAATGATCTTAGATGTATAAAACTAAAGGCTAAAAACACACACAAAGTTGGCTGTGCAGCTGTCAGACACTAATATCATTCAATCAAAATTTGTTATCACCCCACCATGACAAAACACTATGCTAAGAGGAAAATAAGAAAACATTTAGATGCACTGCCTTTGAGATTCCTACAGTGAAGTAAAGGAAGTATGCGTGTGCGTCTGAAGAGAAAACAAAGTTGAAAGTAATATGTTCTATAAAAAATACATGTGGAGTTTACTGTGGTTTGCAGAGAAAGCTCATAGGACAAAGTGACCTTCTAAAGTGAAGCTATTCCAGGAGAAGCAGACAATGCAGGGAGCAGGGACAGCTCCTGGTAAATGGGCATCGCTATGTACCCACACGGACTCTGCAGAGTATTTTATTTGGTGTTTATCAGGAATGAAAGAAGGAAGGGAAAATATGTCTGGAAGGAGAAAGTTGGTTATTATAAAAATGATTATAAAGTTTATTGCCAGAATAAGAAGTTTGGCTTTCATGCTGAAGAATTTTAATAAGGAAGGGGTCTGTATCACAACTAACTTCATTCCGATTGTTCTGGCAACAGTGAAAGCTGTAAGGATGAGACGGACAATTGATGAACTAGTGGCACCTATTTTAAAAGTTTATATGTTAAGTCATAGTCTGACAGGTTAGCCACACACCTCAAATACACAGAAGTAAAATACCAATGTAGAACCAAGTAGGAAAGTGGTCTAAACCAAAGTGATAATTTTGGAAAATATATATTAATACATGAGAATACTGGTTGAAGCCACAAAGGTCTATGTTAACAAATTAAAGGTGACTGTATACAAAGAGAAGAGGATGACAGATCACTTATTGAAGAGCTGAGCATGTGAATGACAGGTGGAAAGAGAGATGCCAGAATGGGAGAGTAAGAGAGTGTTTCATTGAAGCAAAGGGAGAGGTCGGTCTCTGTAAGGGAGGTGGCAAGGCCTACACAATGAACAAAAGGAACATTTTTGAAAGGGCTAAGAGAATCGGAGAATTGAAAAGAGTAGGTGCTGTGATCAGAATTTAAAATAAGAGTAAGAATGTCAATGTTTAAATTGCTCCGAGTTGTGTCAAGGCCCAAATTCTGGGATAATGGAATGGCAAACAGAATGGAGATTAAACTCTTTAAAATGGAGTAGGTCCTAGATCTATGATGATGAGTTTGGGACACAAGAGTATTGTTATAAAGAGGGGAACAGAGATGAGAAATGGGAGGACAGGAAATAGGTCAAAGTGAATATGAAAGCGAAGATCATTGAGGGTGAGGAGGCAGAAAATGGTGCAGAAATGATTAAAGAGCATAGACTTTGCCAAGCTTAATTTAAACTGTTATTTCCCCAAGTCTAAACTGACTTTAACTTTTTTTTTTTAATTTAGGAATGTCTGGGCATAGTATTTTGACTGTATGAGCTCCCTCAATTTTTCTAGGCAAATTTAATGTCCTTCTAGAATATTTAATTAGCTCCTAACTCTGATTGCTAAATATAGGACCCTCTTTATTCGTGTGGCCCGAATATTTCTACAGTGAAGAATCTTTCAGGGAAATACATTAACAGAGAGAGGACATTGTTTTTGGATAGGTATGTGTGGAGGTGGGTTGGTGCCAGGTATGTAATACACCAGTCCAGGTGTGGAGCATATCAGCTTAATTACGTTAACATACCAGCTTAGGTAGGCAGCACATCACCTTAATTATGCAACACATCAGTCTAAGTACGTAACATATCAGACTAGGTATACAACACAGGAGGAACTGTTCACCTTTTAAACTCTGAACTTCGCGGAATTAGGAGACCTGAGAATACAGCACTCCTACCCTAAGAATGTTCACTTCTTTGGAGAAACAGTCAGTGCTGTGCTGGGTCACCCCTGAGATCATTAGATGGTGCCCGTCTCATCCTGGTTGCAGGTCGAATCTAGCCCCAACTTTACAATGATGCTGTGTTTGGGACACTGAACTTCAAAAGGCTCTGACTGCCTTGAGTCTTGTAAGAACAACACTAGTTCGCACTGATCGAGCAGCTATAACTTAATTGCGATCTTGGCAGTAAGTGCATTAGGTAAAGTCCTAGGTCAACCTGTTACAGAAGGTTGAAGAACATTTGGCAACATCCCCTGCCTACCTCAAGTCACTTCTTTATCCGGCTAGAGCTTGCTTGTATTTGCTAGTTGGTCTGTCTACCTATGGCTTATAGATATGCACGTATGGTTGAATTTATTGGAAAATTAACAGTTTTCAAGCTTCATGGATCACCTAACAAAATTCGAAATCTTTGCTAGGACTTTCTCATTTGTATGATCAGTGTGGTAATGGGAAATTAGTATACAACCAAGAGGGAAAGAGAAGAGTGCCAGAGTCTCCAAAGAAAAGATCCCCCCTATTCTAACACTAATGGGTTGTTATCAGTACTCAACCTCATGTTATCAGTACTCAACCATAAATGTGGGGTTCCTTATGCCAACCTTAGGGAGCCCCATAGCCCAGTGTGCAGCTGAGGAGCTCCTGCAGCTGAGAATAGGCTGCGGACAAAGCCTCTTGTGCAAGACCAAGGCAGAGCTCAAGGAGTGTGCAAATACTCAGAGAATGCTTTCCCTGTCTGTCTTTCCCTCTCCCTTCTGTCTCCTCTAGAAATGTTTCTCACATTATGGGGCCATAACTATACTGAAATGGGAAACAGCAAGGGGCTGTGGATAAAGCCCAGCGGAACCCACCACCTCACCAGCTGAGCTTCCTCCAGCAATAAGCAGAGGCATCAACTCACAGTGACCCCTGAGACCAAGCAAGCGATTGTTCTGCTGCTGTCACTTATTGCATTAATTTTATCTCCTTTCCTTTCCTTCCAACTTAAAAATGATGTGTGCCTCTTTGCAAGAGGTTGGCAGGAAGAGTGAGGAGGAATTGTTTAAAAATAAACTGTCAGCATCCAAATTTTAGGCAAGTAATTTGAGAATATAATGAAACAGACTTAGCAGTTTTATGTGCAGAGGCCACACCGACCTGCCAGCTCCTATCAAAGCA
The DNA here is from genome assembly GCA_004024925.1 of Scalopus aquaticus. Classification (NCBI taxonomy): domain Eukaryota; kingdom Metazoa; phylum Chordata; class Mammalia; order Eulipotyphla; family Talpidae; genus Scalopus; species Scalopus aquaticus. Next base: position 29,329 of record PVIJ01006060.1, read on the forward strand.
AAATCCAGGCCACTGTACCCCAAATTCCACTCTCCACTAAATCTCTGCAAGATTAACGCTCAAGCTTCCCATCCCATCCATATTCAGAAGAACAATTGTTTGTCATAATTTTGGAATCAAAATTAAGGGCTTGTACAATTTCTTTGAGTGATAAGAAATACGCACTCGAAGTGCAAACTATATATTCACAATGTGAGAGTGTTAGAGTGTTTTTAGCCATTTTAGACTGTTTTTAGCCATTTGGGTTTATGGTTAATCAGTTTACAGAAATGTAGTTAGTGCAGTGGTTAATGGTTAATGGTTATACTTAATACAGTACACAGAAACATTCGGATAACGTCCTAATATATTTAAGTAGGTTAAACATACATATTTTCAACCCTGATTCTACACATAAAATTTTTTCTTATATTTCAAAATACCATACCTAAAATGTTATCTGAATTGCTTTTAAAGAGTCTAGACCTGACTAACATTGAGGCCAATTTCAATTCACTATCAATGTCATATGTTACAGTAGCCATGGTACATTTAATGATGGTTTCTATTACTCTCTAAGAAGATCATGTGGATAACTGAAGAAAATTTGTCAAGACTTGGTCTTGAAAAATGTATGTCTAGATAAAGCCCAAAGTACTAGTCCAGTTAAGAGTCAGTAACTATTTAGAAACCAAATAAGTTTACACCCTTTCACCATTTTCTCTTGCTAATTATTGCCAAAGCTTTGATCAGAAATAGAAAAATGTTGGTAAGTTGTGGAGATGTTCACTCACTTCCACATCCTAATGGTAGAAGTATATATCAAGGCATGTTTTACTGCCAAGTTTGTATCCTTCAGTCAAGTAGTTCTGTTTCTACAAATACAAGCTGGAGGAAAGTCATTATGGTAGAATAGAAATGGACAAAATGTCTAGCAGCTGGGTAGGCTGATTGAGGTTAACCTCATGACTGACTTTGACTAATGAAATACCATAAAAGCGATGTCGTCTGACTCATGGACATGACCATCAAAAAGCCAATTGCTACTTTGTAAACAAGCACAACTAGCCACCTTGGGGAAGAGAGATGATGTGAAGAGAATAAACAGAAGGGGAAAAAGGTCTAGACGGATTGGTCATTCCAATCAGTCCATGAGGAGTCCAGAGAGGTCAAAGGGCCACCAAGTACCAGCCAGCCCCAAGTGACCCTCCACCTGAGCCCATCCTAGCTGATTTCTGCATATATAGCAAATCCATACAATAATTGAGTTTAAGTCACTAAAACTTAGAGTGGTTTATTTTATAGCAAGGTCAAATGTAGATAAAAATGGATGGATTTTTGTTGTCTATGTAATGACAAATTTAAAACCAAGTGAATGTTAAACAACAAGGAAATGTGAAACAATCAAATCACAGTTTTAAAAATATTTCATGGCATTTAAACATCAATGATATAATATTACATAGGAAAAGAGAGATTTACCGTAATTCCACTGCATTTTTTTTTTTTAAATCAATAGGAGTGTAGAAAAAGTATGTGATATTCACACATGATAGCTTCTAGGTAGAAGGGTGAGGTTTTTTTTTTTTTAACTTTTATACTGTTTTATATATCTTATGGTTTTTACAAAATAATATCTTTTAAGCTTAAAAATAAGATTAATAACCAAAGGAGAAAATGAAATGTTGCACCCCGACCAGATTATTTCAGTAAGGTACTTAGCAACTTAAAAGTTGAGGGAAAATGTTAAATAATTTAAATAAATATCGCCATGAACTTTTGAAAATTTTAAAGAGGTTTTTGAAATCAGAATGACTGGCTTAGAGGACATGTTATCTGAGTAGACTGACCTTCTGTTAGGGAGATGGAGGCGGATTCAGGCACTTAATTGGCTCTGTGCTGAGATATGCTGGAAATCCCTCCATGGAGACCAATGAACCCTGACAGGAAACACTGTCAGGGTTTAAGTCACTGTCATCAAGGTATGAGTTCAGGCAGTGAACTCAGGCCAACAAAAGTTATGGCTTGAGAGATATAATGGCAGAAAAGTTTCAAACTTTGAGTAAAACACTTTATATTTAATCTTGTTTCATAATAAACTGTAGAAATGATCCCTGAAAGTGTAGTCTAAATGTCCATCAACAGATGAGTGGATTAAGATGTGTTATATACACACAATGGAATACTATTCATCTGTCAAAAAGATGAAATCCAGCCATTTGCAACAATATGGATGGACCTAGAGGATTATTTGCTTAGTGAAATAAATCAGATGGAGGAAGACACATATCATATGGTTTCACTCAGATGTTTTGCATAAAGAAACAAAACAAAAATGAACTAAATAAGAGAAAACTTTTAGACTATCAAACCAAATTAGTGGATAACAGAAAGGAAAAAGAGGGAAGTAGTTAAAGGGGACAACTGTATGGTGAAGGAAAGAACTGAGTCTTTAGTGGTAAATTTAATGTAGTATATACAGATATTGATTTATAAGAATAGACATTTGAAGCTTAATATATGCCAACAATAATTTTAAAAATAAATTCAATATGAAAATTAGTGAATAAATAAACTTTGTTGTGGGAATGAGACGGAGTTTGCTAATGAGAACATTATAAATATTCAAACTTATTCATTATTGTGGTACACAGGTAAAATTAAGTGGTTCCCTAAATAATCGATGTGGAAATATATATATAAATATATATATAACCACTTACACAACAGATATCATACAATATTTGCAACTAGTTAATAAGATTTTTTAAAAACTCCCCAAAGAGTCCACTTTGCCCTGACCAGAGTCCAAAATTTTAGGTATGGACACCCCCCTTCAAAACAAAGTCCCTTCTTCCCTCTGTTACTAAGCTAGACAGTGTTAATAGATTCAACCAAATCCAAGGATTGTCTCAGAAAAAACAGAGCACTGGGGAATGGATATATTACTTCACCTTTCCCATTGTCTCACAACCCGATAGGGCCTGCCTGGTTTGGGAATACAGTTGGTGACTATGAAGCCAGAATGAGCATAACTACTAACTGCTGCACATCCGTGTCTTATAAAAAATATGAGAGCATCCCAGTAAGAAAGTAGCGAAAAAGAAGCACACAAAGCCTGCCTCCCACTGTTTATAATTTAAGAAGTAACTCCTCAAATCAAGTACTAGAAGAAATTCAAGGTCCACAGATGTGAGCCTGCAGGAAAGAAATAGGCTTGCAACATTAAACTCACTCAGAAACATGGATATTTCTATTTCCACCAAAGATGGAGCAATAGGAGCTGGATTTACTCTATCAATTGAAACAGTTAAAAAAAAAAAAAAACAGTTTTCATGACACTAGACATAAAGCAATGAAGGACAGTGGTGTCTGACACTGGAAACAAGTATACCTAGCCATATAAGTACCACAGAATATTGCCTTGAGTTTCCAAGCTGTGGCTCAGGGTAAGGCACCTAGTTAGAGTTCAGTGGATTCCCTGACTGGCGGAGATGAAGCTGAGAGTATGGAGAACAATGCAATTAGAATTCACAGAACACAACTCAGGAGAAGGAAAAGCTGCACAGAAGATAATCATGGACATCTACAGAGATCCTTTTTTTGGTATCTAGCAGAGCAAGTGTGTGTGTGTGTGTGTGTGTGTGTGTGTGTGTGTGTGTGCGCGCACAAGTGCACGCGTGTGTGCATGAGAGAGAGAGAGAGAGAAAGAAATTAGCCAAAGTCAATGTAGAGAACAGTCTCCGGTGTTCCCATGTCATGGGGAACAGCATCTGCTCTAAAAAAACAAACAAACAAAAAAAAAAAACTAGAGTCAAAAATTACAAATTCATGGGACTTTCGGTATAGTACTCAAGAAAATATCAAGAATCTGCCAGAGAAGTTCTCTAGATTTGTCTAACAAAATAAAAAAGCAATATTTAAAGGATCAAATAGCTTCCAAGTAACTTATCTGCATGCCAGAATGACACTCAAGAATATTTATAGAAATATAAAAATATCCAGCAGTCAACAAGGTAAAGTCACTACATCTTAAATGTCAACAAAATTAACAGGCATGCAAAGAAGTTGGAAAATGTAATACATAATAAAGAGTATTCAATCAATAGAAATTGAAACACTGATGTGAACACTGGAATTAACAGTATGAATATTAAGAAAGTTATTTACTGTATTCTATATATTCAAAAAAACAGCATTTTTCAAAAAGTTAAGTAGAGACCTGAGAATATAAATGAGTCCTAAATAAAACTTCTAGAGATGCAAACTATGCTGATATGAAAAATACACTGAGAAAGGTTGATGGTAGACCAGACATAGTAGTAGAAAAGAATAGCAAACTTGAAGATAGAGCAAGAGAAACTATCTAAAAGAAAAGAAAATGTTTCAATGGAAAGGGCATCAATGATCTGTACAACAACTGCAAACAGCCTAAAATATGCATAATTAGAATCCCTTGAGAGACAAGAAATGCAGGAACAAGCAAAAAATACATCCTTAAGTAAAAAATATTTCATTGTAAAAATTTAATAGAAAGCATAAATACACAAATCCACAAGTTCAGGAAAACTCAAGCATGAGAAACATGCTACAAGGTAATTCATAATCAAATTGCTCAGTCACCTATTAGAAGGAGAAACCTGACATAATTCATAAGGGAGAACACACAAAATTTAAAGGAAAAAGGACAAATATGACTGTAAACTTCCCATCAGAAACAATACTAAAGAGAAGACAGTGAACCAATGTTTAAGTGCTGACAAGGAAAATAAAACAAAAAGAAAAGCAAGAAAAAAGCCTTTAACCCTTTGCTCCTATATGAGCAAATACATATAATATTTAAGCAAGAACGAAGGTAAGAGACAGGACTTTCAGAATGGCAGAATGAGGAGCTTAATAGAATTCTCCCAAATAAAACAGTTGTTTAACTGGAAGAAATTATTAGGATCAAATATATAACAAGATGACTACAGTTGATAACACTCTGTTGTAGAACTGAAATATGCTAAGGGAGTAGAACCTAAAAGTTTTCATCAAAACATGTATAATTATGGATGTGTTAATTAGAGGAGAGGAGTCACATCAGAATAAATGTACATAACAAATTATATATTGTACACTTTAGATATCTTACATTTTTCAACCATTCCTCAGTAAAGCTGCAAAAAATGCTTTGAAAATCTCTGAAAACTGTGTAAGAGCATACAGCAAATAGACATTCCCACAAACAAATCATCATCGGTAGTCTCATCTTAAAAGGAAAGTTGGGGGAAGTTCTTTTAGTAGTAGGGAAATGATAAAAGAAAGAAATATGGAGCTACACAAAGGAAAGAAAAACACCAGAAATGGGAATGATATGTGCAAATATATATCATGTATTTAAACAAAAATAACAACAATGTTCTATAGAATATATAACATGTTTAAGTAAAGTGAATTACCCAAAAGAATGAAGTTTAGGAGGGAGGGGATAGACATGTACTATTGCAATATTCTTATACTACATGGGATGTGATATAGTATCACTTGGAAGTAGATTTTCCCAAAATAACGATGCATGCTATAAATCTTTAATAGAACCACTAAAATAACAAGATAAAGGGCAACAGTTAATAAGGAGACAAAGGAAAGTATAAGGAATCATAAAAAGGGGAATAATACCAAAAAGAATCTATAGAACACCAATAAAAAGATCACAGACTTAAATTCAACAGCATTGATAATTACATTAAATGTAAAAGGTCTAGAGATGTCAATTAAAAGTCAGAGATTGCTAGACTTAGTTTTCAAAAAGCAAGCCCCACTTTCATGGTGCCTACAAAAAACACTTTAGAAAAATACAGATTTAACATAAAAGGATGGAAAGACCAATACCATACAAACAGTAATCAAAAGAAAGTTAGGGCATCCATTTTAATATCAGACAAAGACTTCACAGCAAGAATACTGCCAGGACATTTATTTTACAATGATAAAATGGTCAATTAATCTAGAGAGCATAAGATCTTAACTTTTGTTACCCATAAAAACAGTGCACCAAAATTCATGATTCAAACACTGATGGAACTATAAAGAGAAACAGACAGATCCACATGTATTGCCAGAGATTCCAAAACCCCACTCAACAACTGCTAGAAATCATTTTAAAAATAATCAAGCCGACTTTTTACAAAAGTATGAACCAACTTTAGCTAATTGATCTGATTCACTGAATACTCCAACTAACAACAGCAGTAAACACATTGCTTCCCTGCCAATATAGATCCTATTTGGGACCATAAAACATGTGTCAGTAAATTTAAAAGGACTTTACTCATAAAAAGAATGTTCTTTGACCACAGTGGATCTAAATTATAAGTCAGTAACAGGAAAATATCTGGAATAACTCCAAATATTGAAAAACATGTATCTATGGTACATCTAAATGAATATCACTCATAGATCAAGGAAGAAATTAAAAAGCAAATCAGTATTTTTTAACCGAATAAAAATAAGACCAAAAAATTAAAACTCTGGGAAATCACTAGAGTAATACTTAGGTACACTGTATAGCACAAAACACTAAAATTAGAAAAGGTCTCAAATCAATGACCTCATATTCCATTTAAAGGAAGTATAAAAAAAAGCAAATTAAGTGCACAGTAAGCATAAGAATGGCAATAATACAAATCTAAATGGGAATCAGTGAACTATCAGAAAAAATAATTACTACTACAATGCAGTCAGCCTTGGAGCTGGGCTGGACCTTGTATCTTAAAGTTCTCCAGGTAATTCCGATACAAAATCAGATTTTGGAATTGTTGGGCAGATTCCCGCAAAGTCCTTTCAGACCATAATATTCTAGGAAACTGAGATTTTTACATCTGCACTTGTCCCTCAAATGTGAATTAGTGGGATAACAAGCTAATCAGTATGGGCACAGTAAGACTTTATAAAAGGATCTGTAAGATATTTTGGATCAGGATGTTAATTATAGGCTGATGAAATGCCGACAGCTGAACAGAAATCTCAATATAAGACAAAGCTTTTATGACAGTGGAGCTGTCTGAGGACTCTGTTCTACTACTCATAAGCCAAAATGAAACAGCAGCAGGCCGAACAGAATGTGGGCCTGGAAACAGAGTGAACGAAAGCACCTGACACTTTCTGTCCTCTCACTATGGGTGAGGAGTTATAATCTATAACTCTTAAAACAGGTTGGGATGTAATCTTAATTATTCCATTTAGAAATGGAAGCCTACCGATCAGTGAGATTGTGTCTTTCTTTTAATGAATCTTCTCGTAACTGGTAGAAGAGTCCAGATCTTTTCTCATTCAAATACTTTCTAACCCACATGAAGCTATTTTGCTCAATTCCAAGAGTAGTGATGAATAAACATTAAGAAACAGATCATTTGTTATTCTATGAACTGAACTGAATATTCAAATCAAGTTGTCATTAGATTATATCTGAGGAAGTATGACCTCAGTTATTTACTCACTTAGATGTAAGAAAATTAAAATACTTACACAGTGCACTTTATACATTCCCTACAAGAAAAAAATAGCCCAATGAAAAGTCTTTTAATAAACTGAATTGCATGCATAGGTTCTAATACAGCCTCACTTTGCATGCAATTCTGCCTTAGACTACCTCTTGTGCCATGGTGAAATCTCAGAGCTAAGGTGTGTGCGTATAAGCGATCATTTCCAAAAATGATGTAGAAAATTTGTGGAATGGTCACCTATCAAGGTGCGTTAAACTGAGTTAATAGATCTTAACCCAGAGTCCTCCAGATGCCTAATTAGTCTCTCACAGACATGACAGGTATAATTTCTCCACCTCCCTTATGCATTTGCATTAACTTTGTGAGAGAATCAGTTAACTAAGTCTACAGTAATAGCTTTTACTTCAAGCACAGCAATTAAGAATGTCTGTCTTCTCTCCTCCTGCATCTGTTCTGAAAGTGGAGTGAATACATTTGAATTATTTTCTGGCTACACAGTAATTGCCAGAAAATGTCAACTCATCCATCTGTAAATAGGCTGTGATTTTAGGTGAGGACTAACTAGCCAGACTCACCTAAATGTATAGTTGAGACATTATCTGTTGCTTCCAGGAAAGGAAAAGATAGTTTGACTTAAGTAGGAAGATTCCTCCAGCAGTCTGGAGTCAGTTGAGGTAGTTAAATTGCCATCCCTCAGTGTACTGTGGTTTGAGGGCTCCCAAGGACCCCATACCTTATACTTACCCTTTGGATATACAAACACTCCACTTCAACATTTGTGTTTCTCCCAACGTTTCAGACTAAAACAACATATCTCTTATTTTTCTTAAAATATGAAAACCATCAGAACCAGGAGCAATTGAACATACCCATTATTATATCATAATATCTTAACAATACGGGGCCTCCCCGGTGGTGCAGCGGTTGGGCGCTGTGCTGTGGAGCTGTTGGCCGTGGGCGATGCCCGTTCGACGCCCAGCCGGGGAGAATCCCACATGGTGCGGCAGACCTCTCCTGCCTCGCCCCGCTACTACCCTCAGCAGTGTATCTCTGATCTGCCTGTTCTGCTCCCCACTCTGTCTCTGGTGAACCCTCTCGCCGCCCCACGCCTCTGGCCTGTACCCCAGCTTGTATACATAAATAAATAAAAATTCTAAAAAAAAAAAATCTTAACAATACATTTCATTCTTTGTATAGCTCATCACACATTTCAAAATTCACTCCCATTCACTATTTCAGTTGGAACTCTCAAAACCATGCGGCAGTATGTGGTGAAAGTGTCGCCCCCCCACATGCCGGGAAGCAGCTCAAAGAAAGGTGGGGGTCTTCTCTGGCTCTCCAAGCCACTCTCAGGGACACGACAGCTGTGACTAACCATCCTTAAGCATTCATTTTATAGTTCTGTGGTAACTTGATTATGCTTGTAATTTTTCACAGGAAGATATTAAAGAGTAGCATAATAAGGCTTGCTTTAAAAATTATTATGCTTAGTAAAATAAGTCAGAGAAACAAAAACACTGTATGATTTCATATCTATGCAACAGAGAAAACAAATAGGTAAACTACTTAAAACAAAAATAAACTTTTAGACTCTAAAACAATTAATGGTTCCCCAGAAGGAAATGGGGGAGGATGATGGATAAACTAGGTAAAAGGGAACAAGTGCGTGGTGAAAACAGGACTGGGCTTTTTTTTTTTAAAGATTTATTTATTTATGCATACAAGCTGGGGTACAGGCCCGAGGTGTGGGGCGGGGAGAGGGTTCACCAGAGACAGAGTGGGGAGCAGAACAGGCAGATCAACGGAAATACACTGCTGAGGGGAGCGGCTGGCGAGGCAGGAGAGGTCTGCCGAGCCATGTGGGAATCTCCCCCGCTGGGCATCGAACTCGCACTGCCTCTGCTGACAGCTCCACAGCCCAGTGCTTAACCGCTGTGCCACCAAGGAGGCCCCAGGACTGGGCTTTTAGTGGTGAGTTTATTATGAACACATGTTGGTTTAAAATGATGCATACCTGAAACGTAATGTTGTCCTGCAATGCTCCTTCAACAAAAATATTGATGTGTCAATGCCTACTAGCTATTCGTTTTAGATGCTAAAGTTATATTATCACAAAAAAAAAAAAAAAAACTATTTCTCATCGCATTTGAGTCATGTTCTCTTTCCCCTTCCTCAGCCAGGAACATGACTCTGGAGTGGGAAGGAGCCCTTCCTCTGAGCCCAGGGTGGGAAGGGCTGGGTCCCTCCAGTACTTCTGAGTCAGTGCCTGGCCACCAAGCCCAGCTCTGATGAGACTGAAGGAACAAGCTCCACTGGCTTCTCCAGTGCTCAGAAGCAGGTAGAGCATGTGGGATCTCGCTAGGGGGCTGGGTCCCTGAATCTGCCACCAGGAGGGTACAGCAGAAGCACAGCTGCTCTGATGTCCACATACACGGGATGTTCCTCCACACACTTTTTCAAGTTTTAACTAAACTGGGGATATAAACTTTAAAAAGTCTAGAAAAGAAGTCCAGATATGTACACATCTTAAGATGGGAAACAAAATGAATTCCTTTCTTCATAGATGCCCAGAGAAGATAATTCAAATGTTTTGCATCACTTCTATGCATTGCATAGATCCTGTAGGCACTTCCCCCCAACATTGATTATGTTTAGCATCACTCGTCCAGAATATGGAGAAGGAATCTGTATTCTGTAATAATCTATTTTCAGAGGAGTAGTTTAAATTTCTTGAAACCCTAAAGGGAGAGAAATTCACTCAGGTCATTTCTCTTCCTCTTCTCAATTCTCTCACTAAAGGCTTATTCTCCTCCAGCCTTTTCAAGCTCACATGACACGATCTGTTCCTGAGATAAATGACACTCTACATAACCCTGAACTAGTAAAGGACACAGCTGAAGTATTACTTAAAATGATGGATGGATAGTTAAAGATGGGAAACTAAAACAGACACATTCATAATTCAGAAGTTAGTTGAGGAGAGATAATAGCTGGGAGTTTAGAGAGTATTTTGAAAACATATGATCACAATCTGTATTATGAAAACTAATTAGAGGATTCCATGTGGATATGCCACGTAAATGAGTGTGTCTGATTCCCTCTATTTATTGTTGACAATGACAGTGATGAGCCATTTAACTTATTTCCTGATGTGGGATCTTTGTGGAGGTGGCTGGACCACGTAGATTGGGAGATGCCAATGTAAACAGATGTATCTATAGTTAGAAACTGGGAACTGTGTCCTGGGGGAAAAATATCAATTCGCAACTGCAGAATTATGGAAACCACACAGAAGTTTGCAAAACTGTTTCATAGTTATAACACATCACGTCAACCTCAAGACAGTCCTTCAAAAAGCATTATCCCCTTTTAGAGATGAAACTGATGCTAGAAGAAACTCTGGGAACAGACATTTGACCCACCCTGCTGGTGACAGAGGGAGATGCAGGTCAGCAAAGAAGGCTAGGAGATGATGTTGAGGTTTGCAGAAAGGTAGGAATTGAGCCCAGCACAGAAGAAGGAGAAAGGGGTTAAGAGCATCACATGCTGGAATAAGAAAAAAGCAAAAGCAAGTATCCTGATGAGGGCAATGAGAGCGCTCGAGTCCCCAAAGGGTGTAATATGTAAGGGGCAGAGTGTCTAGAAATGAAGGAGGTGGACAAAAGACAGATAATGGCTGTCTCTTTGCGTTCCTTGAGGGGACTTGGACTTTAACCTAGAAGCAAAGCAAAGGTTTGAAGGGTTTAATCCATGGAGTGCCTTAAACAGGCTTTACTCCAACATCAATTCCTAAGTGCTATTTGGAGATCCCTATTCCTTCCACTCCCCATCAGAAGAACCCATGTGAGGAGAGGGTCCTTGCTGCGTGAGGGGTCTCCATACCGTGGGCTTGATGCAGAGGGAGTGTTCAGCAGACACAGGCTGAGTGGGTGAAGAAGGAAGGAAGTGATAAGGGAAGTGAGCAAAAATACTGGTAATTATGATAGACTAATAGTAAACCCTTGTATAGCACAAGGTTATATAAAATAAGTTGATTGTGCTCCAGTGAGGAGGTGTGGTGATTATGACAAATTAAAAAAGGATACATGTGATAAAACTAGTGAGAAAAAAAAAGGAATTTAGATTTTTATAGGAAATTCTCCTTTAAGCAGAGTCCTTCTAAACCATGAAGGAAATGGTGTCCAATTTAGTCTCACAGGAGAGCTGTTCTTGAGCACTTACTATGACTGAATATAAGCAAGTTGCTGAATTCTGCCAGACATTATTTATCATTTATATGAGAAAGGAAGAGGAATCCTAAATATCCCAGTGACCAATGGTTTTGGCATTAGGTTACCTTACCACCCCAAGTGCCATGACAGCATGTGTAGTGAAACTTTGACATCATGAAACCAAAAGGGAACATCCAGATTTATGATTTTATATTTAGTTGTTTTCTAAAACTCACTCCAAATCCACTGAGCTCTCTGATCTGACTTCCGAGAATGGAATGACATAAAGCTTTAGCAGGGTCACCTGCATAAAAAGAAGCATTTGTTCTTAAGTACATATGTGCGCTATTTCATTAAGAAAATTCACAATTCCTTTTGTACGTAAGGAAAAATAACATCTCTGGGCTCATAAATTCTGCCTACCTTTTGTCCATGACAAAGCCTCAGTACATCCCCTTCCAAGTGTCATGCTTCATTCTCTGTCTGTGAGAGAGGGGTGTCCTGTTTTTTTTTTTTTTTCCAATGGCTTTGTCTTGCATTTCCTATAAATAGTGCAGTAGCTAAGGGATCCAGCTATAGAATCAGAGAAATCTGGGTTGGAAATAAGCTCACCCACCTATACCCATGTCTAATTTTCTACTTCACAGGATGAATGAAGTGCCAAATAATACTGTGAATGGAAGGTGCTTTGCTGCATTCCAGCAGAGAATAAACAAAGGACCGACTAGACTAGACTTACCCACAAGGACGATAACTGATTTACCTTTGCTCTAAGATCAAACATGGTGTCTGAGGAAATTCATAACATTTTCTGAATCTTCTCTTTCCATCTAAATGTAGAATTGCTGTACATGCTTCACATTGGCTAGAACTTTCAATAGCTATGAAGCGAAAACACTGATGACAATGGAGTATAAGAACCTTGTTCAATGGTAACTTAGATGGGTCACTCACTGAATAAATATCTTAAAGCAGCAAGGAAGTTTAAGAGTAATTTGGTCCCTTTACTTCACTGTATGGAAGAGACAACTGAGACACAGCAAGATGATGCAATTGACCCAATATTGCACGGGACATGCATCTGCACATTACATCATAGGCTTTTGAAAGTCTATGCCTATTGTAACCACAGAACTTCCAGGTCCTGCTATATATCAAGTGGAGACCTGGAAAAACAGAGGGAGAGGAGGGCTAGGGTGGTGAGAGGGCTGACAAGCTGCTAGGTTCTAAACGAAACTGAGTCCTATGGAGAAGAGTAAACAAACCACAAGGGACCATGGAGATGGATCACGGGTGAATTGGTGGTGGGCTACGCAAGGGGAATGCAAAATGTAAAAGACATAAATAACAATAAAAATTAAAAAAAAAAAAACCCATGATCTAGGTGCATCCTATGAAACCATGTTGCTGCAATCTCTAGGTTCTCTGACCATCACCAAGATAATGGTGCAGCCCTTATAGCAGCAACTGCACACATTTCATTTCTGGGCAGACATACCTCTCTTGTTTGTTTTTGGATCAGAATTTACTATCCAATCTATTGTCGACCTATTAAGACAACTGATAGAAAAACTAGACAGAAAGCCTGAAAAGATACAGAAGAACACAGCAATATCACTGAACAAGAGTATCCAAGCCATCCAACAACAGAACACACATTATTTTCAAGTGCCTGTGGAACATTCACCAAAACAGACCAAATCTGGAGCAAAAGTCAAACATTATAAATTTTAAAAAACGGGCCTCCCTGGTGGTGCAACAGGTTAAGTGTGGCACTATGAAGCTATCCAGAACCACTGCAGCATGAGTTTGATCCCCAGTCAGAGAGATTTCCACATGGCACAGCAGACCTCTTCTGTCCTGCCTGCTGCTCCCCTCAACAGTGTACTTCAGTTGATCTGCCTGTTCTGCTCCCCACTCTGTCTCTGGTGAATCCTCTCACCATCCCCCACCTCTGGCCTATACCCCAGCTTATATGCATAAATAAATAAATCTTTTAAAAAAACTGACCTTATATAGAGTATGTTCTCTGACCACAATGGAATCAAATTATAAATCAATAAGAGAAAACAAGAAAATTTCCAAACACTTGGAAACTAAAAGCACACTATTAAAAACATATGGGCTAAAGAAAAAATCCTCAAAAGAAATTTTAAAAATATATTGAATTGAATTAAATGGAAATGAAAACACAACATATCAAAATCTGTGAGCTTAAGATAAAGCACCACAGAGCAGGCAATTTAAATCACTAAATGCTTCTAGCAAAAATAGTCTGAAGTCAAAAATCTAAGTGCTAGCTTGAAGAAGATGAAGAAGAAATAAGGATGAGGAGGGGGAGGAAGAAGAAAAGAAGAGGAGGGAGAGAAAGAGGGATTGGTGATAGAATACTTTTGAAAAAGAGGTATAAAAAGGTGCCATTATGCTATAAGATTTACTATATACTTATCAGTAAGTACTGACACAATGATCAACATGTAGATAAAATGGAACAAAATAGAGAACACAATGATAGCTCTCCAGCTGAGCCAAAAGATTTTTGACAAATGTGCAAAAACAATACAGGCAAAACTAGATATCTCTGGGCAAAAATTTTTAAAAAAGGAACTTAGTTCTAAACCATACACCTTGATCTTACATAAAAATTAACTCAAAACAGACAATGAATTAGGATGTAAAAAGTCCCATAAAATTATAAAACTTTTAGAAGAAAACAAAGGAGAAAATCTTGAGGAACTAGGGATTAATGAAAAGTTATTAGACATAACTCCAGAATCATGCTCCATAAAAGAAAAAAAATCAGTAAATTGTACTTTATCAAAATAAAAATCTCTCTGTTAGAGATCCTAGAAAGAGGATGAACCACAAGCTATAGACTGAAAGAGAAAAAAAAGCAAACTATGTCTGGCAAAAGAATCCTGTCCAGTTTATATGAAGAACTCTAAATATGCAATAGAAAAAAATAAAATGACCCTATTTTTTTAAAGGGACAAATAATATGAAGAGCTATTACTGATGGCCAATAACCATATAAAAAGAATTCAGTATTGCTAACCATTAGGAAAATACAAATTAAGAGCACAGTGAGATAGCAACCTATTCTACTCAAGCAGTTAAACGAAAAAGTAGTGACACACTGCTGGGAGGAATAGAAAATGACATAGCCATGTTAGAAAAGAGTTTGACAATCTCTTAAAAAATTAAATGTATCTTCCTCACATGACATAGCAATCATATTCAAAGACAGTAATCCCAGAGAATAAAACCTATGTCCACAGAAAATTCTGTACCCAAATGTGCAGTTAATGTATCTGTAATAGACAGAAACGGGCAACAACCACAACATTCCTCTATGGTGGATGGATATACAATCTATGGTGGTTCCACAACTTGGCAGATTACTCAGCAATAAGAAAGAACAAACAATGTACACACACAATTTTTTTAATGGATCCCAAAATCATTTTGGTTAGGAAAGGAAAACCAATCTCAAAGTCTCCAGTACTGAATCACTGCTTGCATGTACCATTCTCCAAGAGACAGGCACATAGAAATGGAAAATAAATAAGTGACTGACAGGGATTAGGAATTTTGGAGGAGGGAAGTGGGCAGGACTATAAAGAGTTACAAGGCAGGGAGATCTTTATGGTGCTGAAACAATTCTGTGTCTTGATTGCAACTGTCATTACACAAATCTACACGTGATGAGATGACAGGGGACCATCACACACCCCCTACCCATGCTGATTTCCTAGTTTTGATATCAGCTTATAGTCCTGAATTGTGTGGCTTCATCATCCTGTGAATGGATATTTAAAAATTAAAAAATACATATCATTACAGTATATTTTCAGCTGGAATAACAAACAACAGCACTCACTTCCAATGTCTGGTCTCAGCTTCTTATCATATTCTCTTAGCAACTTGTTGAGAATAAGAGTCACGTCCGTGTCTTGGGATTTGGGAGCCAAGACCCACTTTTGATTTGAAGATGAATCTTCATATTCATCCTCTTCCACCTTTCTGGACCTGTAATTATGGTACAAAATGTGACATATAAGTGGTAGCAGTGGCTCCAAGAAGTGTTTTAAGCATGGCCCAGTCAAACACCCTTCAAATAAGTAGAAAGTGCCCAGGACCCTCAGTCTAAGCAATGGATTACTTCTAAAATTAAAAAACAGAATGAGACACAAATTAAGATGTAATAAGAAAGTGACTGCTATTAATATGGCAGAATGTTTTCATGTCTCAAAATGTTAAATGTCTCAAATTGACTCCTGACCAAGTTAAACTATGGACACCAAGGGAAGCAAGGCAACCTCAAAAGTTGTAGCAACAGGCTCAGCCTTCCTGGGATTCACCTTGAGAATCTTGGGAGGTAAAAGCACAAACCTGCAGACCTTTGTCAGATGGGGACACAACATTTTCTTATCGCACCATTTCCTTGCCCCAACACCAAGACTTCATATCAGTTGGAGGCAAGAATAGCTTTTGCCAAGTGCACTCATGGAGGACAGTTAAGTGTGATTTCTGTGCTGGGAAAAACTGGTCTCTTTGGCAGACAGAGGGCCAGTAGGAGGTGGTCTGCTTGGCTAAGACATGGTGTGACAAGGACCAGAGATGCTGGGTAATAAACATCCACCGGTGATGTGACCTGCCTCCCACAACACCAACTGAATCATCTCTTGCAGAGACGCTAATACAGACATTAAAACAAATCTAATATGTCACCATCAGTTTGATTCCTCAATAAATGGATCCAAATGTATGTCTGGGTGTCTCTGAACTGCTGTCATGCATGACCAGGTGACACTCAGACAGGAGTACTTGACCGGGGAGGCTACGTCATGGCAAACCAGTTTCTTAGTGAGTGAGGCTATCTCAATATCACATCCTTGGGCCTTGGAAGAGGAGCATCTCCTGCCTAAAAGCAGCATTTCCAGGGGCACTGCCCCTTGGCAGGGCCAGAAAGCTCATGAACCAAACTTGTTCCTGTGCAGTTTGTCAGAGTGTATGTCTTAGAGATTCTTTCCTAAATGATGGGCTGTGAGTTCATTTCAGTTTAGCTTCCCAGACAGAAGGCAAAATGTTAATCTCATCCCAGGGCTACTGTTCTGGGATGTGATTCTTTAAGTTAGTTTTTGGAATTGTCTCAATTATCTACAATGAATATGAACCCAATAAAAAGAACAAACTTTTAAAAGTTCATTATCTTTATGTTTTCAGATCACATACATATCATATCATCATATCCTATTTTATAATCACCTATATAATCATATATATGTCAGACATTATACACCTAAGTCTTTCTGGAGTGGTGACAAGCCATAACATAGACCAACAGGGTCAGGTAATCTGGACCCAAGTAGATGAGATTTTAATAATGGATATGTGCACATAACCTGCAGAAGGATCTTCCTTAAGTTTTTCCTAGGCTGCTCTGAAACTTTACTTTTATTTCTTATGTGTCTATTGACTAGAAGGTTAAAATAAATCATCCATAGCAACCATAAATTGCTGTGGATTTTTATTCATACTGAACACTCACTATCAATGAGAACTCACAAAATTGGAGGCACACATTCAGTAAGTGATATGCTGTTTCATTCTTTGTAGGACTGAGATTTTACAGATAATAGTTTAGAATTTAAGATGTCATTGTAAAATAATACTTTTATCAAGAATGTTAATTTTATCATCTTGCAAAAAATGATAAAGAGTAGGGAGAAGTGGGCTCTGCAGGGCACAGATAACTGGGAGCCAAGCACTGCCCACAGGGCCTGGAAATCCACTGGAACAGAGGCATTTGGGAGGCTGTGGACGGAGCGGCAGCTTGCCTGGGCAGAATCACACAGAACAGTCTCAGTACATACTCCAATGTGGCCACAGTGCTTTTCCCTCCCCCTCTGTTCGTGCTTCCTCTCCCCCCTCTCCTCTCCTTTCTTCCCCTCCCCTCCCCTTCTGCTTTGCCCCCTCTTCTCCTCCCCTCCCCAGTGACAGCTGCCAGCACACACCAGTCCAAGTTCTCCACGATGTTATGCTCTGTGGCCCCACGGCTACAGGTACACAGACTGAGCACTCGCCAACTCATCAGCTCTGCTGTGCAGCCTTTGTTTCTGAAAAACACTTTGAGCTACTTCAATAACACCTATTTGAATGAGCCAAATTCTCCCTCTAGTGGTGAAAAGATTTCCTGAAAGGGCATCAGCTGCTTCTTGGGAGGCCAGGCCAGGTGAGAGTGGGAGAGGAAAAAAGGAAAAGAAGCAGCATCCCTTAGGGAGGTAAGAGAGACCCCCCCAGTTCTGTGGCTGGGTTGGGGAGATCAGTAAGCACCTCCGCACTGGGCCCCTCCAGTACCAACCTCACTCAGTCTGCTGCAGAACTTCAGAAAATGAACCTAAAGCCTCTCATGCTCATGCCAAACCACCACCAGCCCCAGGAATACCCTGGCTTTGATGAAAACCAAATTTCACCGCAGGAGGCCCACTAGTAGGTGACTAAGACTAGAACTACTTCCTAAATTCTAAGAGGGTTATAGCCCGTTTTTATGAGCATTCTGTCATCAGGACTAGAGGATCTAAGCTCATCACTGCAATAAGCTTTTCTTAACAGCAATGCTGCTGTTTTGCCATTGTCGAGCAAGTACGCAACCCTCAGAGGTTATTCTCATGGTTTACAATGTCTCTTCACCCAAAAGCACAGAGACAAAGTCTGAAGTATTTTTAAACATTAAAAGGAAATCCTAAGACTTCAGGGTATCACCCAGGTCCAGGACTTTAGTGCATTTTAATGTATGACAAGCTCATTTGTAGGTGTCAGAATGGGGAGCTTTTGCCTTCAGGGAGTGGCCCAGCACACCATGGAGCACCGGGGTCAGAGTCTT
The DNA here is from genome assembly GCA_004024925.1 of Scalopus aquaticus. Classification (NCBI taxonomy): domain Eukaryota; kingdom Metazoa; phylum Chordata; class Mammalia; order Eulipotyphla; family Talpidae; genus Scalopus; species Scalopus aquaticus. The sequence goes on from PVIJ01006060.1 coordinate 47,892, forward strand.
GTCCGGGATCTTTGGCACTGGAAAGGCATTCCAGAGTGCAAATGTGTACCCTCTTGGCATAAGCAGCAGTTTGAAAAGGTGACACTGATTATTTTACATGTCTGCAAAACCCATTCAAAGAACAACGGCCCTTTCAAAGGAGAGCCTGACAACAATAAAATCAGTTTAAATTTTGAATTTTTTTAAACAGATATGCAACCTCAACCAGGAAGGCCAGGGAACCAAACCAGACATAGACCATACTCAAATCATTACATCTGTCTGAATGGAATGAAGGGTGAAGAATCCCAAGACAGTGTGTATTTGGGAATCCCTAGAGACAGGACTGGTTCAAGTCAGACACCAAGCACATCAAGTACTAAGGACAATATGCAGCCTTCCTTCTAGGATTTAAGTATCTACAGATCTAAACAGTGGATTCCCTAACCCACTGCTGGCCACTTCATCCAGTCGGGGGCAATAGAAAGGCCACGTACACATGACTTCAGACCTGGATTGATTTGGGACATCTCAGTTATGCCTAGGGCTGTCTGCCTGTCTCTCTGCCTCTGAACAGATAAGTACATCATGGCAGAATCAACCTCGGAAAGTGCATTTCTGTGTCTCCTAAGACAGAAAGAAACTTAGTGGAAAGGCCCAGGAGTGCCCTGCCTGGTGAAGAGTGTGGCCTGGGAGTCTCCACCGGGTCAGTCTTCCCAGGCACATGCTCAACTCTTAGCCAGGACAGATGGTTGGAGGGCAGCACCAGGGCACTCTGCCTCAGGGCTCCACATCCCAGGCAAAGATGTGGAATGAGAATGGGGGTGGGGGGTTAAGTCTTGCACAATTTGTTAATGTGCTTTCCTACTTCCTTGTACTTCACAAATATGAATGAAGACTCAGATCTCTGGCATTGCCTGCAGAGCTTATGACAGGGCTCCCAGATCCAGGAGATGAAGATGTTTTGGGGACCCAGAAGCCCTGCCATTCTTGGAGTGGGTTTAGTGGGAGGGGAAGGGAGCTATTCTGATTTATAAAGCACAGAGCAGCCTGCAGGTTCTGGGCCAGGGAGACAGATAAAATATGCCAAGCCCAGAATCTCCAGTTAAATTTGCAGCAATGAGGGTTAACCCTTCTGACTCCAATGCCCTTCTATCCCCACAGGCTTCTCCCTTTCTTCCTCAAGCATTTCTAAACACCCATTCCTTGGGAGGAAGCCTAAAGGCTTCTATTTATGCTGAGAGAATTTCTTATAGTTACCAGGCAGAAACCTCGACAACTGCAACATGCTTGTTGTATGGGGACAGGTGTGTACACGTCTGCATGAAAGTGACTGGTTTAAAAGAGGTGCCTGCGTGCACCTATGCCGGTGCAGGACTGGGGAGGGGGTCCTTTTGAAGAAGCAGGACTCCCACCTGCCCACCAGGTCCCAAACCCCCTCCAGCCCGGCTGCTCTTTGCCAGGCTGGTTTCAACTGGGCAGCTACGAAATCACGACTGTTGGATCCTGAGAAAATTCAGATTGATGAAAAGAACCCACTGTGTGAGACCCTGGAACACAGGAGGGCCAAAGGGCAGCTAAGGAGAACGACAGTGCCACTTCCCAATCACACTGGTTTTCAAAAACCCTTTGAAACACCAGCTCCTAGACGCTTCAGCAGTAGAGCCCATTCATCTCGGAGTCCCCACTCTGCCCACTGCGGGGAAGTCTACACCCGCCAGGCCCGGCCCGAAGACACTGTTGGCCAAGGCAGGGGAAGCCCGGGCAGGTGAGGTCAGGGCCCACACGTCCCCGCTCGTCCTGCCGGACTCTGGCGGGTTCTGCCGCAGCCCAGCCGACGGCGGGAAGCGCCAGAGACTCCCGGCTGGCGGACAGCGCCCCCCGCCGCCCTCCCGCCCGGCTCAGAGCCCCGGGGCGGCGAGCTCCAGGCGCCACTTACCGCGCGTGCAAGCCCGAGAACAGGCAGAGGAGCAGCAGCAGCTTCGGGGCCATGGTGCCGCGGAGCTCGGGCGCGGGGTCGGAGGCCTGGGGCGGAGAGCGGCTTCCTCCGGAGCGTGGGCTTCGCCTCGCCCGCTCTCCTCGCCGGCGCCGGCCCGAGAAGCTGCCGACTCCCTCGCGACGCCGCGCTGAGTAGCCAACGCCGGACAGGTGTGGGTTCCCGTGGCCGGCCGCGCCCCCGACGGCCGGCGGGTCTGCGCGCCCCGCCTTAGGGCGCACGCGGGACGCGCACCAGCGCCGGGTCCGCGCAGCCGGGCGGCACGAGGGGGTGGGCGCCGGCGGGCCCAGGCCCCGCCGCCCGCCACCCTGCTGCCCCGCGCGGCGCCGCCCACCCAGCCAGCCGCCGCCGCCGCGCGCCGGTGCCCCGGCGGAAGACTCTGCGCGCGGTGGGGGCAGCCAGGCGGCGGCGGCGGATCCGGCAGCGTCTGCGAGGCGGGCCCGGCGGGGAGGAGTTCCCCAATTACACGCTTGGCAACGCGCGAGGCGAGGAAAGCAAGGTTTGAATGGACTCAGAGTTTGAGACCAGGAAGGAGGCGGGGCTCAGCAGGGATGGGGAGACTTGGGGATCCCGCGGGGAACCAGAAGATGGGTCCCAGAGATTGGCACGTCGTCGTCCAGAGAGAGCCCCCGAGTCCGACGGGAGGCGCCCCACCTGTCATTTCCACGCAGTGGAGCGGTTCTCCCGCGCTCGCTGACCTCCTGTTGCCGCCCTCCCCGCGCGGCTTCACTCAGCTGCGCCATAGCCCAGGCTGGGGTGCGGTGCTGGAGGCGGCCCTGCCATCGCTCGCGTCCTGCTTGGTGCACCCAACTTCTTCTGTGCACTGGTTCTGTGTGGAAAACTGGCTCGATGGGTAGTATTTGTCAAAAAAGCACCCGAAGTGTACCTCTCCCATAGAACAGAGAGACTAAGAGTGGTGCTAAAAAGGAGTATTATCGGTGGGAGAAAGAAAAACCCCAAGCAAAAAGCAAAAGACCTTCCATTAAAGCTCACTTCAGTCCATGCATTTTCATACTCAAAGATTGAAAATTGCATTTATTTTTTTTCATTTGTAACAATCATTCGGGAAGCTAGTCTTTTGCCATCTAAGACAAAAGCTGCTTAGCTTAAAATAAATCCACTAAGTTTGCCTTTATATTGCAAAAAAAAGTTCTTAGAAAGTATTTTTTCTTTTGGACTACTACTCACAGAATTATGAAAGGGCGTGACAGCTGTTCCTTTAATATTATCAACAGCTTGGTTCATAAAATATATACCAGAAGCTGAAAGTTGTCTAGTATTTACCTCCTAATTGATGGGTTCATCCCCCTTACTCTGGGTTCACCAACATAAACATGCTGTTGAGTGGAGTGGAGGGAAGTAGATGGTATTTTTTAACCGTGGGCTTGCCCTCTTCCTGTCTCTAGCCCTTTCCCAGGGCTCCCTTTTCCCTTTCCATATCTCTTCCACTCAACTGCACAGACCCCACTCCGGTCATCTCTGCTGGGAATACTCCTAACCATTCTGCCACTTCCCACACCTCTCACACATCTCCTGCTTCTGGGGAATATGAGCCTTTGTCACAATTTGACTCTGTCCTATGTTCTTATTTTCTCTATTGCACAATCAAGTACTTGAAAGATTAGTTGGGTGATGACTTATCCTTCAGTGGTTGCTTACAGGAATATGTCAAATCTCCACCTAGTTTTTAAGTATGCTCAGAGGAAACTGGAAGTGAAAAAAAGCCTTCTTTCTGTGTCTTAATTTTTAACAGAGTAATAGGAACATAGGCAAATGTAACCCTTGACCATAGAAGGGCTGATGTGAAGGCATTATATAGATTAGTCAATTGTAATGTTCACATTATCCCCATTTCAAAGATGGAAAGAGAGCATAGAGAAGTAAGTCACCTCCCAGAGATCACACAGCTAGTAGGTTAAGGGCTGGGAGTCAGAAACCAGGTAATGGTTCCAGTAGCTTCATCTTAATCACTTTACCATACAGTCTTTCAGATGAACAGGAGCCCAGTAAGTAATCATTTGTTGTTTGTTTCTTTGAGCCAAGTTTTATATTCCCTGCTTTATTCCTTATTATTTGGGCATGAGTACAAATGCTTCCAAGTTGTATGGAATGAAAACAAATCAACACTTGAAAGTTTTTGTAAATGAGCAGTATAATGAGAAGTGTGCTGTGAAATTTTTACAATTGAATCAATTGAAAAGAAAAAAAATTTTACATCCTTATGTTGTTTATTCTTCTCCTTTTCTTGCATCTGTTCAGTTATCAGAAATGGATGCAACATGCTCTCTTCCGGTGTTTGGAAAGCTTTTATCCATTTATTAAACTTGGTAAGACTGCCTGCTAGACTTGAACATGTGACCTTGGAAAATTCCCCTTCCTGTGGTGTGGTCTAGAACATGATTTTTAATTCTTTTTTCTTTTTTTAAAGTTGAAGGAGTTGAAAGGAAGGGAAAATTCAAATCAAGCTTTCTGAACATAAATGTAAAAGCAAACTGCAAGGTTGAGAATCTTCAAAGGACAAGTTACCAGGCTTTGCCCATCTTGGGGGGTAAAGTGGGGAGATAGAAGAGGGGAGGGAAGGGGGAGAGCGAGATAGAAACATGGCGCACGCTCCATAAAGCATCTCCCTCCTTTCCTTCCTCCCTCTGTCCCTCCCTTCCCTCCTTTCTCCCAGCGATGTAGCAACGCTTGGGATTTAGATTCCATTTCATTTCCCAAGTTCGCAGGAAAATAAGTCGCTGAAGGGGTTGAGAAGGGACCAGTCGACCGAAGCCCATTCTCTTTGGTGATTCTCAAACATTCTCCAGCAAGGCTTGCTGTTGATGGGAGTGTTGACACTAGGGTTTGCGGGGGAAGACCCGGGCTGGCTCGCACAGCGGCATGTGGGCCAGAAGCAGGAGGAACCGGAGCAGGCAACGAGCCAGGCTCCCTGGGCTAGGGATCCTCTGGCGGCTTCTTGGAGAAATACCTCTTAGGATGCGTTTCCCGGCCTCGCTTCACCTCCTACAGGCGCGGAGAACCCAGCGTAAAGGGACTGTTGCATCCGTTGGGCGTATTCTTTATTGATTCTGGGTTTTCTGTTGAATAAAATCTCTCCCGTTTTCGAAATGATACTTCTAAATTGTATTAGGAGGTATTATACTTAAGAAACACACACACACATTTCCACCCTCAACTAAAAAAAAAAAAAGATTGTCAACGTTTAATAGACGTGCAACTCAAAAGTATGGCTCAAGGAACTTTACACGTTATGTGTATGAGAACAGCCTGTCTATACCATGCAAATTAAGGCAGAGAATGTTTTCTCCGTGCTCCCTTCAGATCCCTGGACCATCTTCATAGTCAGTACCAACCCTATGGACCACGACTCTGTTTCCAATTACAACGGACGGATTTGGCTTAAACTTGAATGACACATAGAATGCTCCGGTCTGCTCCGTTTAACCCCTGGTTCTTCCACCCAGTGGATTATCTGCAAGATATATCCAAACTGCTACAAGCAGCACTAATTCATTACTCTTTATTGCTGCACGTGCCATCCCATCATGGTAGTCAATATTCCACACATTATTTAGCTGACAGGAAGATGCTCACACGTCTTGGAGGGCATATGTGCTTACTTCTCTTGCTTATCTGACTGCAAGTGGAATTTTTAAGTCAAAGGGAAGGCTTATATTTAGAAGTCATACATACTATTGAAAACAAAAGAGATTTCCAGAATGCTTGTATCCATCTACCAGCCGCTGGCTGTGTATGAGTGCCACACCTGGCCTCAACCAAGTGGACTTGTTTTTTTACACTGGTATAGCCAGTCTGACGGTTCATTCTGGTTTAATCTTACTGAGCTGCTTTCGTATTCTTAACAACCACTGGAGTAAGTACTTTTATTACATGTCATTCCAGTCTTTTGCCCGTTTTCACATGAGCCTGCGTCTTCTTGCTTATAGAAGCTCGTTAGGTACTTTTGCTGAGTTCTTTTATGTGTGTGTGAACATCTTTGCTCAGTCAATGATTTGCCTTGACCATCCAAGTGCTTTACGAATGTCATCACCTTGTTTCGTATTTAACAAATCATTGCCTACCCAGAGGTCATAAAATTGCCTACTATGTTTTTTTCTAAAAGTTTTAGAAGCCCTTCTTTTAAGTCTAGATTTCACTTCTAGTTAATTTTTATACCTGATTTTATTTATGAGTCAATGTCTATTTTCAGACAGATAACTAACTGACCTAACATGATTTATTTAAAACATCATTTTACCATTGAATTGCATAAATCAAGTGACCATGTATGCTTTTTTTTTCCCCAGGCGCTGTTTTTGATGTATTTATCTATATTTGTACCATTAGCACACTTTCTTATGACTGTAACTTTAAAATTGTGCTTAATGTCTGTTTTTAGTATTCTGTATTCTTTTAGCTGTCCTCAGCAGTCTGCATTTCCATATAAAACAACTTATACATTCTCTTCCAATTTTTGAAACTGAAATATTCATAAGCTTAAAAATAAATGTATAAGAATAATACAATTATTTCCATATAATATAATCTATAGCCCATGGTTTCATTTTATTAATTATTCCAATTTCATCTTCAACAGTATTTCCCCTATATAATCCGAGATCCCATTCCAGCTGATGAAATTCTTCAGTTATTGTGTCCGTTCAGTCTGTTTATAATCTAGAACAGTTCTTTGGCCTCTCATGACATTGATAGTTTCAACAGTGATGAGTGATTTTTGTAGAATGCATTTCCGTGTGGGACTCTCTCCTGTTACCCCATGACCAGATACAGCTCGTGTATTTTTGGCAGAGATACCACCTAAGTAATGTTGCTTTTCTCGGTGTGTTCCATCAGAGGCACCCAGTGTTTATTTGTGCAAGTAGGGGCACCCCTAATGACTTGGTTAAGTTAGTATCAGCCAGGCTTGACCACCATGGAGCTCTTTTTTTTTTTCTTTTTAAATTGTTAACTATTCTTTAAGAGAAATTCTTTGCAAATATGTAACTATTTTAATTTCAGCTTATAGTGGTGATATTTGAGCTGGTTGTATAATGGTGATTATTTACCTTTATTATTCTATCTTTTTTAGCTGATATTACACTATAATGTGATATATACTGCTGTAAGGAAGCACTTTTTCTCTTCCTCTATTATGCTCAGAATGGACTCATGGTTTCTTGTTCTATTCAGTGCATTTTAATACATCACTGTCATTCTTTATTGTTATTCACAAATTTTCCAGTATTTTAGACAGCAAGATCCTCTTCTTGTTGGCATGCTCCCATATAAACATGTCCTTATTTTCTGAAACACAGTTTTCTAGACTCACTCATAATTTCCCTTTTCCAGCCCTTGAATCGACCATTTCTCCCTGATATATTTTCATTAGCAATGACTATTAGAAAACAAGTTATTGTTAATAATCTCCACCTTTTTATTGGAGTACTTAACACATTTCCTTTATCGCCAATGTGGTTATATTTACACCTGCTCTTTTGTTATTTGTTTTCTTTTATCTTTTTTATTCCTTTTTGTATTACTTCTTCCTTCCTGTTAGCTATTTTCTAGCCATCTCAATTCTTTGTTAAATTGTTTGCTGTATTTTCTTTATTTTCTTACTGGTGGCTCTGGAATTAAATGTGTATCTTAACCTTGAAACAATATACCATAAAATGTCACTAACTTAATTTCAATAGTATACAGAAATTTTGTCCCAATGCCCTGTCTGCCCCTATGCAAGTGCCAGTTTCTTTTGGTTTTGGCTCCAGTGTATAGGCTGCATTTCCCTTTTTTTTTTTTTTTGGTAAATCTAATATTTGTTCAAAAATGAAATTTCTGGACATACAGTTCAGTAAGTTTGAAACCCAAGCATCCCTTCTTCTCCCCTCTGTTACTATACTGTCTTGTTATGGGGGTTAGGTTTATTTTTGTTAAGTGACTTTCCTGGATCTGTTGTATAGTGTTTGTATTCCCTGTAACGTGAAGTGTCAGGACACGGGAAAATTCCCCAACCTATCTGGGTTCTTCCTGGACTTGTTGAGTAATGCAGTATCAGATAGGTTGACAGAAGAAGAAAAAAATAATTTAATAACATGCAAACAGGGATTCTACATTGATATTGATGATTCTGCCTTCACTTGGGAAAAATAGAAATTATCAATATATCTTAAACTAAGGAATGGGTTAGGGCTTGGGACCACAAGGGGAGTGAGGGATGTCACACTGAGGGGTGGTTTTATATTAACTCTAAAGTAAAGATGGGTTTGTGAGTGGGAAAGGACATTTCTTTTTTTTTTTTTAAAGATTTATTTATTTATGCATACAAACTGGGGTACAGGCCAGAGACTTGGGGCGGTGAGAGGGTTCACCAGAGACAGAGTGGGGAGCAGAACAGGAAGATGGACGGAAATACACTGCTGAGGGGAGCAGCGGGTGAGGCAGGAGAGGTCTGCCGCGCCATGTGGGATCTCCCTGGCCGGGCATCGAACTCGCGTTGCTGCTGCCGACAGCTCCACAGCGCAGCGCTTAACCGCTGCGCCACCAGGGAGGCCCGGGAAAGGACATTTCTACATATAATCCTAGAACTTGATGACACCTCTCCAACCTTCTAGGTAGTAAAGGGAACAGTGATTGCTTCTGTTAGGAGAAGACAAGAATTTCTTCTCCTTAACATAAGGGCCTCGATTGACACAAACTTGAAATACTCTGCATGCCAGGTTAGAGCGTCCTGAGGAAACCAGTTCAGAGACTCTTAGGGCTATTCTTTTCTACATCTTTAGATGTCTAAGTTTTATTTTAATTCTTGCTTAATTTTTAGCCTGGGTTTCCCAGGTGTGGTTCCAGATCAGCGGTGCTCTCTCTGCTCTGTCCCGATTGCTCACATAGCACCGAACACGCATATAACCTTCTAGATCGCTAAGAACACGTCAAAGTCTTACATTGTTATCTATGAACGTCCAATTCACTAAGTTTTCCCTTTGCATTCTGGGCTGTTCTCTTTCTCCCCTTAGCTGTTCTCATTGCCATAGGAAGCTGTAATGCTTATCTTCCCTGATGGCTGGGATTGCTATGGCTCTCAGCAATGCCTACGAAGGAAGTTTTTCCACAGAGATCCAGTCAGGTCAAATAATGTCAAAGCCCTGGGCAAAGGCTATTTTGTGGCATTCCAAATCAAGTGATCCCTCCCTGGTGATGCCAAAGATGCTGGTTTTCAAAGTTACCAAGCCAGGTAGATGGTGGGCAGTGAGCGTATCCCTAAGTTGAAGTGTCACTGTTCTTGAGATTCAGTACTTCTTTAATAAACACTTGTACTAAGCTCCTGTGGTTACATTTCCAGAGTACTGAAATGGTTGCTTTTGATAATCTCAGCATTGTTTTCATTACATTTTGTGGAAAGAGAAGTCCTCACTCCACCATTCTGGAGTCTCACCTTTGGATGATTAGTTGTACGGTCACTCTACGTAAAGCATCAGCCTGTTCCTCAGACCAGTTGTCCCCATGTGGGAGAAACGTGCTGTTATATATCTATCGATAGCTGTGAGACCTTTATTTTATAAACTCCTAAGAAAGTATTGTTTTGAATGGGGTACAACCATCCCTATCCAAAGAGGTTTCATCAACCAAAGAGAGGGTCGGACAAAGACAAGTTTTTGAACGAACCCTTGAAAGCTGACTACAGATCTGACGCATCCAGGAGGGGGTGGGGGGTGAGAGATGAAGTGGTGAGAACAGGAGATGGGAGAGCACAATGGACTCTGGTGGAGGAGTATGGGTGCTTTGGTGGTGGGAGAACTATAGTGACCACACCTGAGGGGAAAAATCATATACTGTCAAAAAAATTAACAAGGATGTTAAACAACGATATTTCATTAATAAAAAAATAAAATATTAAAAAAACCAACAGAGGTTTCATTCAGTCCTACCCACCCACTTTCAGGTTTTCATTCCCTCTGTTAGTTTATACTCACAGAGCTCCTGCACTGACCTGGAACAGAGCTGGCTGCTAGGGAGTCAGCATAACAAAGTGAGGAATGTAGAATAAGTTGGGTAGATTAATATAAGTCAGCTAGAGCTCATTTCAAATTTTCTTCTCTCTTCCATTACAAAATATAGTATCTGATCTTCTCTTTTGTCTTTTAATTTGAACTCAGAAAAGCTAAGGAAACTCATTTCTTCAGACTTTTATATTCAGGAATATTTTTGAATCACAAGTTTCCATAAAGAATCCATGCTCATTTCAAAATAAGCTACGGGGCATCAGAGTTTGGGGTTGAGCAAGTCTATAGAAAATGAAAGTAACAAGCAGATAATCAGGAAAATCTCTGATGAAATGAAACTTTCTGCACATTTCAAAAGCATTACCTTTCATCACTGGAAATCTGGTAAGTAATTGCAATGATCAGAGTAATTCATATTCAAATACTCACCATGTTTGCTCCTGGTGTTGATTGTCCCAGATGTGCTAGTATTGTAAAAAGACATTAAGACTAATTTTTAAATATTTAAAATACTGTTTTCATTGAGAGAACTACAGCATTTCTAATTTTCCAAAGAAAAGTTCTTTTTGATTTGAAACTAGTTCTTACAATGGAGGCTAATGTTGATTGAAGACTAGGTGTCCTTGCAACTAAGTTTTCCCTTGGGCTAGACCTCAGCCCAAGTCAGTAACCATAATCATTAGTTGGATGCTCTGGAAGGAACAATCACATCAACATACTTGACTCCAGTCAATCAGAGCTCCCCCTTCTACCTCTTCTGCCCCCTTTTAGATGGGAGAGGAGGATTGGGGAGTATTCCTGACAGATCCATTTCTACCAAGAGGAATTTCTAAGATCACAGCAGCACAGAGTTTTACATTAGAAGGAACAGACTAAAAGGTCATGTTTTCAGTGCAAAAAAGTAAAATTCTCTAGGGCATTCCTGATAGATTCATTCAGCCAAGGGCTTGAACTAAGATTTTTCATTTTAAGTTACATTTTTGTTCCAAATCAACTTCCATCTGGAAACAATTGCATGATACTGTGAGTCCAGAATTTAAAACTGAGAACTGGAATCTGGGTTGTTATTTTCTCCAAAGATGTGATATGATTTGTGCCAATGGATCAAGCTCTCTGGTTTTTACATCCCTATTTTTAAAATAGAGATTTCTCATTTACTGTACTTATGTCCTCAAATTATCTCATGGGAGACTATTTCTAAGCCACTAATGTGACAAATAGGTTAGATTTACAACCTCCTTGTCAACCTTTGATGGGGGTGTTTGCTGTACTATTTGATAGTTATTCTAGAAGCATATGAACCCTATTATTGTATACAAATGTATAGACTAACTTTAGCCAGGTTTACACTAGATAGACTCATAGAATCCTGAGAAAGTACAGAAGTAACACTGTTAGCTGATTTATTAGAATATTCTGTCTTTCTATTTGTGGTGATGTCAAAAGGGATATATTTAAATATACAGGTTCTAAAGTAGGGCACTGTAATTTATAATTATTTTCAAAAATTTTATTTCTTGCCTTGTTATCCTTTCTCTCAAGGTGATTCTCTATGATGTCCTCATTAAAAATAACATGGAAATATCTACAATACAAAATCACAGGGTGGAAAATGAATATGAGCTTTTTCACTAAATATTCATCAGATTTAAGGCTCAGCAACATGTAAATGCAGCAGCATACCTTCGAACTGGAATCCATTCAACAAGGCTCCTACGGTTTTCTGTAACAGAGACTAGAACTTGTCAAGAAAATTATTACAACCTGATACAGGACACCTTTTTCCACTAGGATTGAGAGGTTCTCAAAGAGAGTGTTTATGTGTGCAGTCATTTAGACATAACTGTTAGTGCATTTTTTTTCCTAAACTACAATGCAAAGTGAAACTGTGAAGAAGATATGAGAGCCAATGAAAACAGAAGTTTCACAATGGCCTTATGTTTGCTTTTTGATTTGACAGATTTCATGCTGTGGTTTAATGGAAAGCACACACATTATTCCACAAATACATATCACCATTTATGGTGGAGATGGATCTTGGGTGAAGACTTAAAAGCACCCTGATATTGAAGGGGCAATGGAATCCCCCCATAAACAGGGTTGCCCCACAATGGGCACCTGTGTTTTTGAAGACCATACACTCATAAACTCTGATGACAAGGTGACTGACCTTGAATACAATGAAAAAGTTTGTAGGGTAAATACTCAGTGTTATGCAAATAGATGCTCTGGGCATTAGAGGGCTGTTCACAATGAAAGACAAACTGCTGATTATCTGCCTCTGTACGTGTTCATGGCACGGCCAAGTCTGTACCTACCAAAATAGGAGAGGTAGATGGATTTTAAGGAACTAGGCGCCATTAAGTAGTCAATTTAGACTGACCTAGTTGTGATAGTTTGCTAAGTTTTAATCTTCCTCTTATAAGTCCAAGTGACTGATAGGGGACACAGAAAATGTTTCCTTCTTACTACAACACAGGCATCTCCATAAAAAAGAGAGGTTCCATGTTCCCTGCCCCACCTGAGGGGTGGAGCTGAGCAGTGAGGAGAAGCTTGAGACACAGAGGAGACGCAGGGGAGACTCCAGGAGAGGGACAGAGAGAGAGAGATGTGGAAAGGACTTGCTTGCTTCTTACTCTGGGCTTGCTCCAGGGACTTTGGGGGCTTGGAGGAGACACGTGGAGTCGAGACAGAAACTCTTGGAAGAGACATGCGGATGAGAGACACATGGAAAAACTGACAGTGGCAGCATCTATCTTGATTTGTACCTTAAATTTGCTCCTTTTGTCTGAGACTTGCTGGGTGCCTTCTGTTCCTTCCTGTGCTTCCCCACCAGAAGTTGCCCGAGACTTCTGGCAAGCTTTTGTGCCTCAGCAGCCCCACTTTGGCTGGACATTTACCCACAAGGGGGTGAATAACTTTCAGTGTTTCACTGGGAAACTATATCCTTTCTCTTCTCCCCTCCTCATGCACAAACATTCTATTAAAGCTCTCACACACTAAGAGTAAGTTTTGTTTTTAAGTGGCAGGTGGCAGAATCCCTTAGAGTTTGCAAGTTTGGGGGGCCCACTAATAATACTAATAATACCTGGATATTCTCTCCAACTGTATGTAGACCAAGTATAGTGTTTTGCAGTGATGTTCACCAAGAACAAAAGGATTGAACTTGCACACTGAGCTCTCATCTTGGACACACCAGAGACCCATGGGGCACTGTACCCATGGAGACAGACATATGCAATGGAAAAGAACATTTGGCTTGACCATTTCCCCTCACTGTGGTTGAAATTGGTTTTCTCTCTACATGCTACTGGATGGAATTGGATCAGAACAGAAGTGAGTTGCCAAGTAAGAGGTTTTCTTCCAAGCAATTGCATGATGGGTTTCCCTGATGTCCTATTGAGGCAATGAGTCCACTAAAAATGTATATTTTTCAAAGATTGAAATTTATCCACAAGACCAGTTCATTTTTTATTTTTTAATGAACATTTAAGGTTCATATACAAAAGCTAACAGAGCAATAATTCAATCATGAAATACGTACAAGGAACTAAAATGGAAAATAACTCAATTACAGTTTCTTAACCACAGAAGCACTACAAGCCAGCGGAAGCCAGAGGTGGTCAGGGTTTCAGAAGGTGAACCACAGGCCACGTGCTAACACTGTCATCACACCCAAGTTTTAACACCAACTTTTTTTTTTTTCTTGGTCATTGTTTGCTTAGTGGAGGGAATAGGGTTGGGGAAAAATAATTTTTTTTCCCAAAAAAAAAAAAAAAAGAATTTTATGTAGTTAAATTTTTCCTTGGGGAAATATTTTATCTGTTAATCTAATATACCATATATTTCTGTTAAATTTGTCTGCATAAATATTTGTCTATGCTACTTTTTAAGGTACGATCATGCAGTACTTTTCTAATTTCAGAACAGTAAGAATTATCAAAGGCAATTAATTTTGTACATAAATACCCACAGTCTCCTTTTTAATGAAAAATGTGCTCTTTGTGATCTTTGTTTCTTGAGAGAGTTGGTCAAGTAGTAATCATGGAGTGTTTCCTAAAATATTTATTTGCTGGGAAAATTTGTATGAAATGACATTTGAAGTATAAAAAACATTGTTAGGTAACACTTGGAACAGTTAAAAATATACTTATCTTGTTTGTAAACTATCAGTAGAAGGTACTGAGCATCTGAGTGTCAGAGCCATCATCTCTGGTTGCTCTAGAAAGTTCCTCGCTTTATCAACGTGACATCTTTGAAACATCTGACGTTATATATAGAAACATTGAGGCAATATTATTTGTACATATTATGGAACATGCAAAAATTTCCTGAAAGACAGTGCCCAGGTACTTTAGGTCCCTCAGAGCTCAACCTCGCCTTGATACCGTCTCGCTGGACGGATGGTTCTCTCGGCATCCGGGAGTGCGGTGGGTTACTTTGGAGAGGAAGCTCCTTTAATCACTGGCTCCCTATTCAAATATGTTGCCCAGTAAACTAAGTTGAATGTGCCGAACAAGACCGGGAATATAATTCGGGACATTTTGTCGATCTTGCTGATGCTGTTATAAGTCTTTTTGTTTTCAGACGTCTTCTCTTCAGGAGGTTTTACTGAGACTGAAGATGCATTTGAGGTCCCTGCCGGGGTCTGCTCCTTTGGGATGTTTGGGGGGTGGGTCATCTTCCCAGTAGTATAAACATTTGTCGACTTATTTAGTATGAGTTCCCGCTCCTTTTTCTGAAAAAACAGGAGAATGTAAGGGCAGGCTATCTGCAGGCAGCTGTCAGCTCACTTCTAAAACTATTAAAGGTTTGTCTCTCAAAAGAGAGGTAGAGAAGCATCAGTTTAGCTCTCAGAGAAGGCAGTTGTCCACAGACTCCTAAATCTATAACCCACACAGCCAGTTTTAAGTGCAAAACTCCCAAACAGGCAAGATAATTTACAGTCGGAAAAATCGGAAGACTGGTTACACTGGCAGGTGGGAATGAGAACTGATCGAAGGGGTATGAGAAACTCTCTGGTATGTTAATGAAGCTCTCTAGCTGTAAGAATTTGTGTTACACAGAAGAACTCAGCAAATATATCTTTAACATTTGTGCTTTTGATGGTATATAAATTTTGCTTCAAAAGAATTGAAGTGTATACAAATATTGAACTCTAGTCATTGATATGTATGTTAAACTATTTAGTGGAAACCTATTGTCCTATGAAATTTATTTTAAAATGCATCAATAACAAAGGTGGATCGATATGCTATGGGCAGGGTGCCCAGCAGGCAGTCTACAGTTCTGGCTCCGTTTGGGTCAACTTCAGCTTCTTCCTCCAATGAACCTCACTTCCTCCTCCATCCATACACAGGTACTCACTCATGCCTGGAAGTTACCTTAAATCCCAGCTCTGGCCCAGTGTTTGCCTCTGGTCAGGGCAGCATGTCATGGTTATGAACACAGCCTGCTTTTAACATATTCTCTGCTTCTCAGTAAAAGTTGGGCCAGGCTCACTTGCTCACGTTCTGCTTACCTACCTGTGCTCTACACCAAGGTCTAATGTATGCCCGAGTGCCTGTAGATACCCAGATGCTTCTATGGCGCAGAACATTTGGGGCTTAACAGACCACAACCTTTTGGGGAACCACACTTGGCTCCCTAAGCCTTCTTGAGGTACATCATTTATTCTGAAAAATCAGTGCTAGTCTGGGTTGCACAGTGATGTTAATTTCAGCTCATTCCAGGTCTCTAGTCAAACTTACAGCAAGTGGCAAGAACAGCAGGACTGAGCGACTGAGTATAAACATGGTGGCTGATGATAATAGTGTATCCACCTAACTACATGAGGGTTCTCTGTGTACTCCTGGGTTCACTTTCCTCCTAGACTCACAAACAGGAGCCTGATTACCTCTATCCATGCAACGGACTCCCGCCTGCTCTCTCCAGTCCACTGTGCATGGACATTCAAGACCCTCCTGCACAGCAAACATTAACCTTCCCACAAAGCAGTACTGGGTGTTGGAAGCGCCCTCTCTCTGGACTCCAATCTTGCTCCTCCCCCATAAACATCTGCCATGGCTTCCTCTGTTGGCATGTCCATGTCCAGAAACTTTGGCTAAGAATCCCGTGTCTGAGGATGTCCTGCCGCTACAAATGTTTTCTCAGCTGTCCCCCAACTGTCCACTGAGGTCACCTCTGCCCTCCAACACAAGCCCTCACTTGAGTCTGTGCTGGCCAAAGCCTTGCCTCCCCTCTTCCCCGAGAGAGCCCAGAACAGGTCTCTCTCACCGTCCTCCAGCTGGATCATGGTGGGTCTTCCATGACTGAAACAATGACATGGTGGGGATTTGAGGCACTGGAAAGTGGGAAGAGAGATGGACCAGGTCACATCAGAGCCTCTGGCTTTTCACAGGAAAGGAAAGATCAGCGTTAAAGCAAAAGGCAACCTTGGGTCTGCAACGAGAGAGCTGAGTGTCCTCAACAGAAGTGGAGCATCCTGTGCCAGCCCCTTGTGACCCTGGTTAGGAGCCCAGGACGTATAATTCCAGTCTTCTAGAACTTTCTTTAAGCTGATTTTTCAAAGGACAGATTAAGTTTCACTTCCACATCTACCCGGAAGCTCTAGTCTGCTCTTCTCTCAGAGCAAAGGCTTATTTATTTGTCTAATGCCTGATATAATTAGCAGTTTATCATGAGCTGTTTTATTTTCTATTCCATGTTTTTTATTCTCGACTCCCCAAGGACATGGTTCAGCTTGGAATCTTGTGCAACCTTTTTTCTTCAAACAGTCCTCTAAATACCCAGGCGATTAATTGCTTTGAACAGTCATGCTTTCCACAATCAGTCATGTGGATCGCTCAGGCGAGCCAAATCGTCTTGTCAGAGGAAGTGGGTAAGTTTTGCTGATGGGTTGCTTCCAATAAATGGCATGCTCCCCTCATGACCTTAAAGCCACCTTGCAGAAGACAACTGCTTGATAAAGTGGCAAAGAGCAAGCAGAAGAATAGGCTGTGTCATTCAAAACTGGACAAGCAGCCGCTTGTCCACAGCAGGCAGGAGGGACTTTGTAAAAATAACAGACCTGCGCACAGGCAAACCTGAGCCTTTAACCTAACAGCGGACCTTTCGCCTGAAGGAAGCTGCCAATTCAGAGTTAAAAACTGTTAGTCAGTCTTTGGAAGAACCTTGCATGGAAGGGTAGGGGTCATGGAGGGGAGGAAGGAAGGGGACGAGAAACACCTCATCTTACAGCTCAACACAGAATGAGAGTCCAGGTTTTCTCTGAAGCAAAGAGGAAAATTAAGTCAGTACCTTGATTTTGGCGGCTTCCAGCGCTTTCTTGCCGTCCCAGGCCCAGCCTCGTTTTGTGAAGTAGTTGACGGTGGCAAACTCGATGAGCGCGGAGAAGACGAAAGCGTAGCACACAGCGATGAACCAGTCCATGGCGGTGGCATACGCCACTTTGGGGAGAGAGTTCCGGGCACTGATGCTGAGGGTTGTCATAGTCAGCACCGTGGTCACCCCTGAGGGTGTCAGGAACGGGGTGGGGGGGGGTGGGAGAATGGAAACAGGGATCAGTACGAGCGCCGGGTCCCAGGAAAACGTCTCCGAGACTGACAGGGTGGGCCCAATCGCTCTCATTCCCAGGCTGGGCCTCCCTCTCTCCGGTTTTCACAGCCCTTGCTACATTTGTCGCATTTACATTTTAATTTTATTTTTCTTGTCAACATGATATTCCTGTAGAATACAGTATTTTTCCTGTAGAATATAGTCACCGAGGAGGGCAGGGGGTCTGATTTATGCACATGCCCTAGCCGTGATCCTGTTTCTTGTAACCAATCTCAGCAAAGATGTATCGAATGAGTGGTATTTCTGGGGGCGCCTGGCGATACCCCGTAAAGAAAGGGCAGTGACGTTCAGAGAGTGTGGACTGAAGCATTTCGTAAGGATTAACTATGCACTTTACAAGTAGTGGGCTGGAGACAACTGATGAGACAACTGATGAGACAACTAATGAGACAGACTTGATTTCAGTTGGATTATCCAGCCGCAGACTCGCAGGAGCCAGGATTCATTTCCAGCCTCAGGTCTGACCCTCGGTGGCCCCTCACCCCCTCAGAGATGATCAGTGTCCTCTACAGACTGCTGTGCCAGATGCTGAGGCTGCTGCTGTGGTGTCTGGGGAAGCTCTGCAGGAACCACAGAGCGAGGCTTGTCCCTTGGAAGGGGCCACTTTTCTAGAACTGGCAGATTAGGAGCCATCTACCAACTGCCAGACTTCAATATAAGCTGCATCCTCCATGTGTGTCACGATCCCTATTTTGTAGGTCAAAAGCTTAACACTTTGTGGTCCGCTCACGTATGTGTTTTTTGTCACCAGTATCAGGTGGCCGCTCACGTATTAATACGTGTTCATCTAGTCTCCGGTTTTTCATGCCATGCTGGATTTATTTGGAACTATTAGGAGCTATTTCTTTGATCGTACTCAGTCTAGAAGCTTTACACATTGTTTTGGTGAAAGTGTACGATGTTTCATGAGAGATATGACAGTTTTTTTAATATCCAGTAGTTCAGGCGTTGTGTGTGTTTTATTGAATGCTTATACCATTCATGCGGTGGCACAGAAAATGGCCGGCCCCAAGGGCTGGTAAATTTAAAGGGCACCAGCACACAAAGTGTTAAAGACTTAAAAATATTAACAGTAGCCTCAAACTTGACAGCTTATGAGAACTCATAATCCTACCCAGGTCTGCCAGGCCCTCACAAACTTCCGCTGTTAACCATGCTTTTCTCCTTATCGCAGTCTTGTCTGCACTAAGGGGTGTCTGTGTACATGGGGTGTGGTGGGATGCACCTGTTTGTATTGTCCTCTCCCCCAATTTCTGTGTCAAAATCTTAACCTCTGGGGCCTCGGAATGTGATCTTCCTTTAATTAGGGTCTCTACAGAAGTCATCAAGCTGGAATAGGCCTAGAGGAGGGTCTAATCCAATGTGGTGGGTGTCACAGACGTGCACACAGGGAAACACTATGTCAATACTGGAATCATGGTGCCATGAACTAGGAGGTAGGGGGAGACAGGCCTGGAACAAACAGAGCTTTCCCTTACAGCCTCAGAAGGAAATAACTCTGCCAACATATTGACTTTGGACTAGCAGTCTTCAAAACTGAGTCAATCCATTTCTATTCTAAATGCCTACTGACCAATGACTGGATAAAGAAGATGTGATACACACACACACACACACACACACACACACACACACACACCAGTGGTGCACTGAAGCTCTGTGAGTCTCAGGAGAAACTGTTGCCTTTATGTAAAGAATACAGATTAGCTAAATCTAGGGCTATCTCCAGACAACCTAATCAGAGCAGACTACCTCAAGGCAAGGTGAGCATTGAGAGAGAAGGCTTTGTCACAGCAAGTCATCCCCTTGTGTGAAGATCCCTCCCCTCTTCCTGATGTCCCAGATCCCTTAGCCCAGGATATAAACCCCCAGCTTGTCCCAATTACTTTAAAATTTACAGCCATGTAAATTCTCCCTACATATGTTATTATTAAATTTGGTCTTTTTTCCTACTAATATGTCTGATGTCAATTTATTTGTTCATTCAGCCTCAGCAGAGCCAAGAGGGGTGGGGGATATTTACCCAAGCCTGCCATGTATGAAATTCCATGTAGAACTCACTCCCCTTGTATCACATATGAAATACTATGATTGCCACTAGGGAGTCAATTTTTAAAGAAATATTCAAAGAAAACTGCCTGATAACATGTCAAGCAGTTCTTTATGAGACCTGCAAAAATACTACAGTAAAATCTCACAGAAGGCAGACTGCTGGCAATCTCAAACCTATAAACAAACAAACAAACAAAGGAATAAAATAAGGTTACCAGCTTCAAAATGGAACTAATGATCAAAAAGACCACATCTCATCCCTAACCCCTCCTTCAGAGCACATCCTAAATCCTAATCCTACCACTGAATTCTTAACTAGTTGGCTCCTTTGTTTTCTAGGTCACAGAATCGAGGGGCAGAGGAGTGTAGAGGCTGTTTGCTGCTCGGCTGAGGTGAGAAGCTGTCCCTGGCACCACTGCCCAGCCCCAGCTTGGGGACACTCACCAAACACGGTCCTGGCCGGGACGGACTCTCGGTTCAGCCAAAAGGACACCTGTGACAGGATCACGGTCATGATGCAGGGAAGGTAAGTCTGGATGACGAAGTAGCCGATCTTCCTCTTCAGGTGGAAGTGGGCTGTCATGATTGTATACTCGCCTGCGGGCAAGCACATCACGCAGTCAGCCGCACTGTCCCGCCTCCCACCGTCCCCGCCCCAGACCAGAGCCGCCTGGGAGCCTGGCTTCACCACACCTTCTGGCTGGATGGGACATTCATGGGTCTCCTTCCAGTGAAGGAGAGGAACGAGCAGGATGCAGGGATTTCTGAATCATCAGCTTATAGAAGTCTTTTAAACCCCAGCCTCTGATGAGTCTTTTCTGCAAACGTTTTTGCTAAGAGAAATCAGATTTGTGTGTTCCCCTAATCCCTGGCCACAATCTGTACCACTCTCCAGCCACCCCCTGTTGCTACGGCCTTTAGGATTTCAGGATTAAGCCTCTTCAGATAAAACTCAGGACATCACAGAGCCGTATTGTGGGTGGAGAGTTTTCTCCCTCTCTCTGGCCAGAAAGGAGGGCTGGAAGGACCTGGCCGCCACCCCGGACAGGCCCCGCGCTCGCTCCCCTGGCCAGCGGAGAAGGAGAGGCAGCGGCCTCCAGCTGGAGGTCCGCGCTCCCAGCAGCGCCTCCCTCCCACTGCCTACCAGGCAGACAGCGTGTGTCCCAGCTCCAAAATCTGGGACACTCCCTTGGCGATGCCTCAGTGCCTTCTGTGGGTCTGCCTGGCTGCGCAGGAGGCACGCAGGGACCTTCCGTTCATCGCTGAGAAAGATGCTGTCCTGATGATGAGCTGGTAAGGGGGTGTGCTGGCAGCTGCGATGGGGTGGGGGGACAGCTGATGGAGGGGAGTCGCCTTTGTACCTGAATTTGCATCTCCCTGGGGAGGTGGGAAGGATGCTTTGAGAAGCAGAGGCAGAATCCAGCTAATCTGAAGATGACAGTTTTTTTGTTGAACTGTGACGGTGTGGCCAGGGAGTCAGGCTAACCTGCAAATGTGGGGAGCTGCCTTGGGCTCCCATGAAAGCAGACCCCAGGTGGAGTCATCTATTTAGGGCTGTGATGCCGGTTGCCTGGACAGTGTGGGGACTTTTGAGGCTGGTCACACAGCTTTGACGCTTGCTGTTGGAACCAAAGCCCAGAGCGTAGCAAGGCCGGCTGAGGCTGTGTCCCCAAGTGCCCTCCTCGCAACACCCCGCGCATTCCAGAGAGAAGGAACCACTGAGAGCGCAGGTGGTGAAATCTGTCCTCTGACAGAAAAGGAAGCCTCCAAATACCCGCTGTGCCTGGAGACACAGGCGCTGGTGGGCCACGCCCCTCCGTGGCTCCAGGGCAGGTGAGAGCGGGTGAGAGGGGGACTCCATCACAGGAGACAGAGACAAGGAGGAGGCTTGTCAGCGACATGGACTGGCCTTTATAACGTCCCGGTGTCGCCTCCCCTCAGCACCCGAGAGGTGACATAGTATCCTATGTCTCTGCAGTGGAGACTGCAGTGACTCTGCTTTTCCTTCTCTCTGTGTCCTTTTCAATCTGTTTTATTTTTGACTTGTGGGTAGCAGTATCAGTTCATCTTAAAAAAAGAAAGACCATCCTTTTTAGAGTGCGAAGGGGGTAGAAACTGCACCAAGAGTCTTTTTCAGAACTGGACGAGACAGCACCTTCAGCAGCGTCACTAGCATCCCCATTTCTCCACCTCAGCGTCTGCCGGGCCAGTCATTCCACTTGTTCCCATCACGCTTGGCCGCTTCCTCTTCCTTTCCACGGTGAGCAGGGTCCTCCTACGCCCCCTGGCTCCCGAGATGGTCAGCGGGGCCATGGGCAGGACGCACTAGTTGGAGGTCTGTGTGCCGCCTGCTCCGAGCGGCGGACTTGCTGACAGAGCAGCGCTGACCAGGCGCTGCGGACACCGACCCGGCTGTCAGGCTTGCGCTGCCTCCGCGCACTCTTCTCCTCTGCCATGGGGAACCCAGGAGCCTGAACGTCCTTTCCCCTCTCTCCGCCATGACTAGTGAGCATGACCGCCAGGGCAGGCCTCTGTGGCCAGGAGGCGCTGAGGGACACGCCTTGTGGCTCAGGGCACATTCTGATCCTCCGGACACTTCGTCTGCTTGTGTCCGGTGACCCTCGAGCTCAGGCCAGCCCAGCTAAGCATGAGAGTGAGCACCTGCTTCCCTCCTGGAAGGCCTCAGCTTCCTGGGCTGCGTGGCTGTGCCTTCCCGCGCAGCCCCGGGCAAATCGCTGAACTCTTCAAAACAAGAGGTCGGGAGAAGGTAAGTGAGAGCGTTTGCAGAAAGCCGTGCACCTCTCCTGTGGAGACACCGCCTGTGTGTCTCGGCGCTGGGGCAGGGGCCATGCTGTGTAAGCAGTGCCCTGCTCGCACAGGGCAGAGGTGCCGCAGATTAATGCCTGGCATTAGTGCCACCACAGCTGGTGCCTCCCTGTGCAGCTGCAGGGGGGGGCCCTGATGTGAAGAGCACCTGGCGGCCTGCACTGCTGCACAGCAGGCCCTGCAATGCCAAGGCAAGTGTGCCGGAGTGGGGTGTGCTTGGGCACACGGTGTGGGGGTCTCACCTGTGCTGGTGCTGATGTTCTCGGTGCCCACCGTCTGCCCCATCAGGTGGTACTGGTTCAGCCTGGACCCATCTTCTGCCACCACCACCGACTTGGTGGTGCCATTGGTCCAGACGTAGACGACTTCGGAATTAGGGTACGCATCTGTATTGGAAAGGGTGCAGAAAGTGAGATAAACGCAACTATTTGCAGATGTTTATAAAAGAAGAGAGATGACTGGCAAGTTTGCAAAGTCAAAGTTAGGCCAGAGGGTCTGACTGAGGCAGAATCACTGTGGTTTTGGTACTTCCAAAGGGGTGAGTGCTAAAAAACCAGTGTCGAGCTTCCTGGGGTGCACCGCCACGGGGGCGGAGACCACAGTGCCTGGGCTCCCCCAGCTCTGAGTGCCTGATGCCCCACTCAGCCCTGTGCCTCAGTTCTCTACCCTGAACAGGGTAGAGACAGCACCTACTTCTGAGGGCCCCTTAGCCAGGACGTGCCCTCCGCTGCGACGTCCTGCGCCTGAAGCAGCGCTGACAGCGTCGGCATCACACATCATTTCCTAGGGTGGTACAGGGCCCAGAATTTGGGAAATTGAGGAGGGAACAGGGGAGTCACCAGAGCCGTGACTGCTCAGTGGGAGGACATGGGGATGTGCTGTTCTGGGTCCCGGCTGCAGGTGCTAACAGGGGCGGCCAGGGACCCAGCAGGACCTGCACCTGGGGAGAGTGCCCTTAGCATCTAGAGACCTGCTACTTCGGAGGAAAGGCCAGGACATCTAGAGGGCTCCCTGGCACTAGAAAGCTGCGTGCTTTGCTCCCAGCCACTTATGCAGAGCTCCCATTTCAGATGGAACAAAACAGAGTGCCCTCACAGTGGGACAACTGCAGACGTCTCAGGAGGTGGCTGAGCCCCAGGAATGTGCTGCTGATGCTGGGGGTAAGTACCCCTGAGCATACTGGGGGCTCTGGGACACTCCACCATGCAGGGCTGGCCTACTGTACTGCAAGGAAGGCTCTGGAGCTGCCACTCTGTCAGGTGTTACAAGCCAAACTTGGATCGGGGTCTCCATAAGAACAGTTTCTCGAATGATCGACTGCTGCAATCAAATGCCACATCTTCATGCTTACTTGTACTTTTTGTACAAAGGAGTATTTGTAACAGCTAAAAAATTATAAACATAGCATTTGGATAGCAAACACTGAATGTAACAGAGAAAAATGCCAGAAGCGTTAAGGTACTTCACGCATGACTCACCAAAGGTTCACCTTCTTCCCCAATAAGGGAATATTCTGAGTTTCATGATAACAGTTGTTGCTTTATAGTCTTACCTTCTGGACAGGAGTCACTAAACAAAGTGCCTTTTTGGCTTTGCCTATGTATTGTTTATGAAATCTACATTTTTTAATCCATTGGATTCTATTTTGTTATATATTCTGATACACATATTTTTTGTTATATGTGTTGCTGATATCTTCAAATTTGTTATTTCACTTTGTCATGGTGGGGAAATTTTGATGAACATTAATTTTAATGTTGAATTTAT
>PVIJ01006060.1:72225-96413 GCA_004024925.1 Scalopus aquaticus
CCCTGCCTCCCCACCCCCCACCCCTACCCAGCGCAGGGCCAGCTCTGCTGGGCATTTCCATCTGTCATGTCACACACATCTCCACTTTGCCGGGTTCTCAGCTTACCCCCCCCACCCCATTTCTGTCCCCATTTCAAACCCTCCCATCATAACTGCAGGCCCTTTAGAAGACATTGGGAGCTGGAGGGTACAGGTCCCCCCTTTTCTTCTTCAGGAGGTTCTGGTGGTTCTTGGCTCTCTGCTCATCCAATTACATGTTAGAATCAGCTCATCGGGCTTCATTAAAAGCACTCTGATGAGATTTATATTGGAACTGAATTGGGTCTATAGAGTGTAGATTGGGGAGGCATTCATCTTATGATAGTGAGTCTTTTTAATTATGGACATGCTGTGTCTCCCCGTGGGTTTAGGCTTCTGTAGTGGAAGTGCCTGACAACAAGCTATTTTAATATTTCTACACAGCTAGGTAAGAATAAGTTCCTCTTTATTTTATTTATTTATTTTTAATACAAGCTGGGGTGCAGGCCAGAGGTGTGGGGTGGTGAGAGGGTTCACCAGAGACAGAGTGGGGAGCAGAACAGGCAGATCGACCGAAACACACTGCTGAGGGGAGCAGCGGGCGAGGCAGGAGAGGTCTGCCGCGCCACATGGGAATTTCTCCAGCCGGGCATCAAACTCGCGCCACAGCCGCAGACAGCTCCACAGCGCTGCGCTTAACCTGTTGCGCCACCAGGGAGGCCTAGAATAAGTTCCTCTTTAGAAAGCCCTTGGTGGCCCAGATAACTGAGCACTTGAGTGACCCCCACATTTCCCTTCTTGAGCCCTAATTCCTGCTCTTATGTTTTAAATGTACCAATAAAGAGAGAACCTTGGAACAGCAGATACCCCACGCTCGACCCTGGCGGTTGTGGCTGAGGCACGACTTGCAATCAGTAGGAACCACCAGGCCGGGCTGGCCACAGCAGAGGCTCTGCTCGGAAACGTCCCTGGGACAGGAAGCGAGCACCACCAGCTCACGTGAGCCGCTGCCACCGCTCCCCAGGGGCTGAGGCCCAGCCTCCGAGGGCTCCCAGGCGGTGGTGTCTTTTGGTGAAGCTGGGGCACTTCCTACATGATTCCCACAGCACCTATTGCCAGATACTCCTGCTCCAGCTCAGTCCCGGCGGCCTGGTGCCAGCAAGGCCGTGTGTGTGTCCACCTTATGGGACAGCAGCTTGGCGCGAGTGGCCCGACCCAAGAGGATTGGAGACACGGATCTATCTGCAAGATGTGAGATACAAGTAAAGAGGCCCCATGACAGCCACCGATGAGCAAGCTGCACGTCACACGTAACTCCTACTGCAGGTGGACACTGAGGGGCAGTCTCGCCATGTTTTTGAAGAATGAACACGGCCTCCTGTGTTCAAGTTTTAAGTAATGTAGAAGAATGTTTCTCACCTTGACACTGAAGGGCCTTCTGCAGTGATGTCCCTTCTCTACCAGTATGGGGATGGGTAGGTGTGGCTCAGGGTGCGAAGGCGCGGGGCTGGCGGTGCCCCCCACCTGGCCAGCTGCTTTCTAAAGGCGTGGTCACAGGCACCGCTGGGCTTGTGCTGAGGCTCTCAGGGCCCCCTGAATTCCACACAGGTGCCAGGGAGATGTCTGTCTTTTTCTACTGTGTAAATACTAGAGGACCCTGAATACTGAAGCCTTGAGCAGAGCAGCCCTGCTGGATTCTGCCAGAGCTGGCAAGAGGGGCAGACCCTGGGCAGTGTGAGACGGGATCCCCACTCTCCTGCTTTCCCCAGATTGCTGCAGGGCGTCTGTCCCTGCAGTGTGCACACCTGTCCTGCATCTTTCCCAGCTCACCCACCTGGTGCTGGGGAGAGCCACCATACTAGGGAGTGGGGCTCCCCTGATAGGAAGAGGGCTGAGGACATCCCCAAATGCTCCCCACCCCATTTCCCAGTCCTCAGGGAGCGGTGACAGTGACTCCTGGACAAGGAAGGAAGGCGAGGTCCCTGGCCCCTTGGGATGTGTGAGTAGCTTCTGGAAATGTGGACTCTGAATCTCAAACAGGAGCTCAAACCTGGGCTGTAGTGAGCATGGTCAGTTCTGGAGCTAGGGGGCCCAGGCACACAGACACCTGTCTAAGGAGAGTGCAGAGCCCAGGAAGCTGTTGCTCCTGGAGCTGTCCCTCATCTGCTCGGGTATGAAGGGAGAGGGGCAGAGCAGGTGAGATGCAGATGTTGGTGGGCAGCAGCCACGGGGGGCCTTCTGGAGAATGACAGAGGTCGGGGGTGCAGAGGCCTCCTCAGAGCGAGGCTCCGCGGATGCAGATGGAGGCGCGGGGGCAGGGGCAGGGGCTGGGGCTGGGACAGCGCCAGAAGCACTGACTTCCACCCCGACTGCCTCCTGGCCTCAGGGCCACTTCCCTCAGTGGGATTTGGGGGGCACAGTCGCAGATGGTGCTCCTGGGCTCTGAGGCTGAGCGGCACGTTGGCCACGCCTCCCGGCACTACTGGCTGAGGGGGAGGCTGGTTCTGTCACCTGCACCTGCTGGACATGAGTCTTCTAAACCTCCTTTTCCATTATTAGGGTGATAATGATACCTGTCCTGGCATTAAGGACCAATAATATAATAATCACAACTAGATAAAAGTTACTTGGAATCCAGTGATGTATGAATGTATACTTACAATGCATAATAATAATTTATGTGATCTTGCTTTTTAAATGGACCTATGAATTTGGTGACACTGGCTACAACATCAAGAGGCAGTATGGATGCGACGTATCAGTTCAATATCCTGAGTTCCTCCTTCCTCATCAAATTAAGGGTGGGAATAAATGACCCCTCAGGTCAGTTTCAACACAGGCACTTAGTGGCACTAAATTCTTTTCGTATCAACGGTGTGCCGTTCAATCCCTTGCTGGGGATGGCAGTAAATGAAGCCATCTATTTTGCCATGCCATCATCTGTCATGATTTAGAGCTCCAGAAAACGCTTGTTTTTCTCCCATACATCAGTAGAACCAGGCGAGAAGGCTTGAACCACCTTGACTCATCACGGACGTGGGAATTTATTACCACTGTCTGAGCCACGCCTTCCCCTGGGCTGACCCTTTCTGTCTGTCCTCTCCTAGCACTGCAGATCCAGAACAGGAGAAAGTGACGGCATTCTCACCCCTTCTACAAGGCCTCTCAAAAGCAACAGTTTTCACAGTAGCTAGAAGAGAAATCTGGCAATGTGACTCTAACATCAATGCTGGAAAGAATTTCAGTAACTTTATACCCTGAGTCTCCATTTGCCCATCTTTAAATTGGGGAAAAGAACAGCCATCTCCAGGGGTACTGTAGAGTGTGTCCATCAATTTCATCAATTCATCATTTCTCATATATCTCATATATCTGATATATATAATAGTAGCTACAGTTGTCCTATGTGGAGAAGGATTTGTGCTTGGTGTCAAATTCAGTCTTAGCAAAAGATCTCCCTATCTGAATTCACCTTCTAATCATGGGTCAAAAGCAAAGCCACACATCCACAATCATCACCTGCTCTGCCTACTACTCTGTAAAAAAACTATGATTAGTTTGACTGAAGTAACATTGCATTATAACATGATACTAGTTTCGGGTGTTCACTGTTGAGAATCAACATGTGACTATATTACATGAAGTAACTGCTAAGAGTCCAAATCTCTCCTTCCCCATACCGTTACCCCCTTTCCAGGTTTACCCTCACATCTTTCCCTTTCCCTTCTGGTAACCAGTGATTGGTTTTCTAGTCCAAAAGTTTATTTTTGTTTCTTTTAGTTTATCTGTTTATTCATTTTCTTTATATGCCAAATAGGAGTGAAATGATATGGTGCCTGTATTTTGCTGTCTGCCTTATTTCACTATGCATAATTCCCTCCAGGTCCATCCACATTGTTTTCAAATGGCAGGATTTCATTTTTCATTTTTAATAGCTGACTGTATTTCATTGTGCATATACACCACATCCTCTTTCTCCATTCTTAAATAGGTGTGTGCCTAGGTTGTTTCTACTTCTTGGCTACTGTAAGCAGTACTGTAATACACACGAAGAGGCATAAATCGCATCAAGTTAGTGTTTTTGTGTTTGGGGGTAAAGAGCCAGAAGTGGGATAACTGGATCATATGGAATTTTTGTTTATTATTTTTTGAGGAGTCGTTGTGCTCTTTTCCGTAATGGCTGCACCAATTTGCATTCCCACAAACAATGTGTAAAGATTCCTTTCTCACCAGATCCTCTCCAGCACTTGATGTTTCTGTCTTTTGGAGAGTAGCTATTCCCACAGGTGTGAGGTGGATCTCACTGCTCTTTTGATTTGCCATTCTCTAATAATAAGAGGCATGGGTCTCTCTCATGGCCTACAAGTTTTAAATATACCTTAAGGTCCTATGTATTGGGGTGGTCGTGCCATCCTGTCATTAAAGACAGTGTTCAACTTCTTCACCGACTGGCTTCCTGAAGGGTGGGCTGCACCCTTATTTCCACTCTGCCTTCTTTTATTTAAACCCATCCAAGCTCTGTTCAAAATGTGATCCCCATGATGAGCTTCCCCAATTGTGAATTCCAAATGGCTTTCAGCTGTGCAAGGATATTACCCCAGTTACCTAAGGTTTCCATCATCAGCAACTTGGAAGCAGAGTATGTTCAAGTTTCAGTGTTCCTCCCTGCACTTAGCAGAGTCAAACACATGCAAAATATCTGCTGCATAGTAATCAAGGTTAACTAATGCAGCTAAACTCAGACACAACACAGACACAACTTCATCCCCAAAACCTCACAGCCTGTAACATAGCACAACTAACATATGCACACTGGGCATTACGTAACCCGAAACTTGAGTTCTAGATCACCCACATTCAAGCTAAGTCACTGATGAAACCATAGTCATAATCCCAATGACTGAATACACTAACTGCTCACTACAGTGAGATTTTCTGTCAATTTTCTGACACTCAAGTGGTGCCCCTGTCTATTTTGCATGTATTTTCATAAATCCAAAGGTTGTCTCATCGCTTTAATATTGAATCCATGGGTCAACAAATAAAATGAACAAAATATTGAGTTTTTCCCCCCCTTATTAGTCTTGGTTTCTTTAACTTGCTTCCATATGTAAGCCATGGAATTATCTTAAGAGAATTTCCCTACAGACTGTGAAACATTCATCTGTAAGTTAGGGCTAATTTCAACATTTGTTTGAATTCTTGAGAGTACAGATAGCAATAACAGAAATGTCTGTTAATTCAGCTCTGCATTAGAGAAGCCAGAGCATGTGGCTCATTAGAATAATGATACCTATTTGCATTCCTTTGTCTCCTAATAGCAGAGAACTGTTGGATTGGGTAATTTGAAACTCATTATACTATCACATTTAGCCTCTGCATGCTCAGATGCCAATGGTATAAGTGAATTAGTTGGGCAAGCAGCTATTTTTAGTAAAAGATGAAAGATAAGAAAAAAAGCACTTAATTGAATAACATTTCTTAAAATTAATGTATCAGGTACTGAAACCACTGAGTTGAGAAATAGCGAAGTTTGTGAGTTTTTTTAGCTCATGATCAATTGTATATGTAAACAAAATCCTTCTAATTCTTTCCATATATTGTAATGACATTGACAGCAAATATAAAGATAAAATCAACAGCTAGATCAAGTCAACCTTCTAAATATCAGGCAGATAAAAAAAAATTTGGCACCAGAGTTCAAAATCTCTATTGAGTTCAAGAAATGGGTATACTGATTTTGGGTTCCTTATTGAGTTAAAAAGTACATATACATGTTTTCAGAAATCAAAAAAGATAAACACATGCAATTCGCAGCAACATGGGATGGAGCTAGACGGGACCATGCTCAGCGAAATAAGCCAGAAGGAAAAAGAAAAATATCGAATGGTTTCACTTACAACAGGAATACAGGGGAAACAAGCAAGAGAGAGACATTCAGCAAGGGAGGGGGAGGATAAGGGCTCAAAACAGGGGAGAAAAGAGCATAAGGGACTATGGTGACGGTTCACGGGTGAATCGGTGGTGGGTAACCTATGGGGGATACTCAATAATGTAAAAGACAAATAATTTTAAAAAGTATATACATGCATTAATTTTATTTTGTTTAGTTGAATGTAGAAGTGAAAGGATTAGCTTGAAATGTGATAAATGATTCAACTGTAGTTGGTTGGTTGTTGATTATGAGATAATTTAGTGAAGGATTAGAAAGTCAGTTATTCCTTTACCAAAAATTGCTTTTGTGTGCTGCCTGCTTTACATAGCACTGTCATTAAATCCGAGTATCATATTGACTTAAACTTGTTTAACAAATGATAAAACAAAAAATCAACAACAATCTTTGACTTGTGCCGTTTTGCCTTTGAACAAATCAAGATCATAGTTAGCATATACAAAGAGTAACATACTTTTGGCTAATTTTCCTCTTGGCAGGTATGAACAATTCATATTCTTTCAGACACATGAAACAGTAGCTCCCAAATGAGATTACTGGGGACCTTTTGAAGGTTTTGGGCCAAGGATTGACATGGACAGTCACTATATGGTAGCAGAAGACAAACCCTGGTGAAAGTCCCTTCCATTGTATTGTTTCCCCCCAATACATGTATATTTTATATATGGTGTTTGAAGATCATAGTTTGAAAAAAAATGTATTATTGCCATCCAACCTAACCTTTGGCTTATCATACATCTTTATCATTCCCAATTCCAATAATCCCTTTGGAGTGAAAGAACCAAAATAAAAGGATCACCTCAGAATCAAAAGGAGTTCCCCTTCCTATAATGACATCATGGTTACTACTGAGTAACTACTATTAAGTCTAGAGGCCATAAAAAACAACTCCCAGGAGGCACTGGAGAGTGAATAGAACAAGTATAAGAAGGGAGAGTAGGTGGGGAGTGGGCACTTGGGAAAAGGGAATGGTTTTTCCCTTTAAAGCTCTTGAGTCACAATGGTGAAGTGACTGGAGCTCAGACAAAATAGCTCAGTCTTGCTGGCTTGAAGAACTGAAAGAAACATGTGGAGCTATCAGAGCAGCCTGCTAGAAAGCGTAAAATCATAGAAAGGAACGAGTCACAGAGAAAGAACCCCAAATGTGATGTGCGTCAGTTCTCCCAGCTATCTAACTCAACCCTGGATAATCTTATCAGCTCAACTAAAGATAAAGGCCTGACATGTCAGCTGGTGCCTATCTAGAGTCTGAGCTCAATCAAATTGCCTGGCTAAGAAGGAAATACTAGCCCTCTAAATTTAACAACTAATGCTCAATTTTATAAGGACAAGCAAAAGACCCAGAAGATCCAGTAAAATGTTGAAGGCTAAGAACAAAGTCAGAGAAAACACTTCAAGTCTTACTATAAAGCTACAACAATCAAGATAGTGTGGCACTGGCAAAACAACAGACAAACAAATCTATGGAACAGAAAAGGGAGCCCCTACAACTACCCCCACAAATACAGTCAACTGATCTTTGACAAAGGAGCAAAGGCAATATAATGAAGTAAAAGACTGTCTTTTCAACAAGATGCTGGAACAGATGGAAAATATGCAACGGCAACAGCAAAAAATGACTAGATATAGACCTTACATCCTTCACAAAAATTAGCTCCAAATGGATCAGACACCTGTATGTAAAAAGCAGAACCCCAAAACTCCTAGAAGATGACAAAGGAAAAGTCTAGATAATCTCAGGTTTGGCTATGCTTTTTAGCTCAACACCAGAGACATAATCTATGAAAGAAAAAAAAATCACAACCGTTTTACCAATGAAGAAGAAAGTTTAGAGAGGCTGATGACTTGCCCACAGTGACTTAGTCGAGGCGTGGGGTAGCCAGGGTTCAGACCCAGGGAGCCTGTTGGTCAGGCTCAGAGAGGGCCTGCTTCTACTTTCAGAACTGAAAACTTCACACAGGGAGAGCCCGAAGAAAGAATGAAACAGCTGATGGTCCCAAAGTCTGCTTCCCAGTGTCACAGAAGTGGGAGTGAGGCTGCTGCACTCCTTTGGGGCCAGTCTCACCACCCTCTTGCTGAAGTGGCTGGAACCCCTGATTTTCTCCTAGAATCTGAGAAGTGTGCTCTTGATGTATCTTGACATGAACACTTCATACATTCAAGCATATTTCCTTATATGCTGGGTATACTGGGTGAGCACTGACTATGAACATGATAGACAATGCTGTTAGTCTTATGGAACATTCTAGAAGAAGTGAGTCAACATATCATGCCTACAATGCAGTAAAAATGTTACTGGATCCTGGAGGTGGTGACCTGTAATCTGAGAAGTAGAAACAAGAACAACTGCCAGGGGAGGGTCTGGGGGAAACACTTGCCAAGAAACATATTCTAGATGCTAAGTGTCTCCACTCATATTCTCTCAGAGAGGTCTGTGAAGACAGAAGTAGGTGTACCCACTGTGCTCTGGTCTCAAGATGACCTAGATCATACAGTGCTAATTCCTACACAGAACCTAATTTTTCTGAATTAATATATAAATTAGCCCAAAAGTATATCCATGGTTCTTACTTGGGAAAAAAACTTACAGCTGCCAAATTTCAGAGGGCAAGCGTGGGCGTCCATCGGGAAATCCTCAAGTTGCATCGGGCACTCGGCAGAGATAGTCAAGCTGGAAAATAAGAGAAAAAGACCTTTAAATGACTCACTAACCCTATTTATTGAGCAACCACTATGTTCCAGGAAGGTAGAGTCCGCCCTTATTATTTTAATCAATACCTTTTATGATACTGATTTATAATCAGTGTTTAAACTGTCCCAACCAAATTACATAGCTTTGTGTTGAAGAGTAATATCAGTGAGAAATAAGACTTAAATCAGATCTACTCAGGAGTTCAGTTGCTTCCTGTGTGTGTGTCTGTACATATATTAACACTTGCAAAGCAATTTCAGATGACTTTCAAAATATTTATTCTTTGTCTTCCATCCCTGACCCGAACAATTCAAAAATCTTTTCCCTGACACGGCAGAAAATATATTTTCTAAAATAGTTTACAAGTTCAAAAAAGGTATAAATGTGGAATATATGCACAGTTCAAATTCTGACCAGAACCTGGCTACCATTAGTTTGTACTGGACTGACATCTGTCATGAAACTGTAGAGGGAATTGTGTTCATAGCAATCTTCTGGTCTAACCTAATTATTGTTTTGCATCCAACCAGGTCTTCCAAATAATGCCACCACCTCCCACCACCACCGCCAGTGATGACTGCAGAGGTGATGGTCACGGTAGCTGCCGAGTCTGTGCCAGGCTCTGAGGGGCTTTACCTGCATGAATGCATCAATCACAGTGCGAAGAGATCGTCACTATCACTATATAGTTTACACGGTGGCTATGAAGGGATCAGGCCGAGAACGCACATCTACAAAGTGGTGGGGATATGATTTGAGCCCAGCCTGCCCGGCCCCTCCAGCTATAGAAGCCCCATCACATGCCCCCGAGGCCACAGCTCTGTCTGCGAGAACAGGGTGCACTTCCAGAGTCGCCACTTTGAGTTTGTGCTTTTATTTCTCTATAGACCTTACTAATGAGGTAGCAGACCTCAGTTTCATTAATGAGTTAATCTTCTGCTTTTTTAGCCTTTTATTCTATTATTGAAAATTGAACTGAAATCACATGGAGCGAAAGCAAATGCAAACCGTTCAACTTTAAACGGATGCTGTAATTTTATGTTTATTCAGGCAAGTAATTCAGGATTATATTAGCGCTATTGTCCTGTCCTTGTTCTATTAAGTCTGGATCTTGCCTAAATGCTGGATGAGAATCAAGGGGGAAGGGAGACGGGTAAGCCAGCCAGGCCAAAGAGGCCCAATGTGAACTCACTGTAGTCTGCGTGGACAGTGATGATGGCGCACACCTGAAAGTCAGGTCATGTTATAATGCAATGTTACTGCAATAAAAAATAGGAAAATGCAAATGCAAAAATAAAGTGAAAAGCCCCCCAACATACCAAAAAACAAAAATAAAAACCTTTAATTTTTTCCTTTGCCACTTCCTTCTGTTAATACAAATGACACTTTGGCACATCGCTTAACTGCAGACAGAGCAGTCAGTGTCTGTCTTGTCTGAAAGAAACTAAAATACATATCCTTGGAAGGAAGGTCTGTGGC
Organism: Scalopus aquaticus; assembly: GCA_004024925.1. Classification (NCBI taxonomy): domain Eukaryota; kingdom Metazoa; phylum Chordata; class Mammalia; order Eulipotyphla; family Talpidae; genus Scalopus; species Scalopus aquaticus. Next base: position 82,368 of record PVIJ01006060.1, read on the forward strand.
CATCACAGGGAGGAAATTCCCTGCTGCTTCTGCTTTGTGGAGCTATGCTCCCCATGGTTGGAGTAATTTCCGAGGGGGGTGAGAGCACACGGCTGAGAACACCCTAAGTCTCACGCTCATCCAGGAAGAGGACCCTTACAATGATATCCCACATGTGTTCATTGGAGAAAGTGGGTAAATACAGAGACATTATAAGGAAGAAAATGGCACTAGCTATCGATTCTTTGTATCTTCAACTGGTACATTCAGTCCAGTTTTTTCTGCATGAATTTTTGTTCTGGATATATGAAATTCATTAGAGTAGGGATATTCTCCCCATGACTAAAATCTCTACATTTCTTGCAAATGAAATTTTCAGTTTTAGCAAGCATACATGTATGAAATGTGTATATATGTATATGCATACACACATATATGTAAACGATTTAAATTGCTCTTAGTCTTATTTTATATGATAATCTGAAGTGAGTGTTCTGAGATACAAAATGCATTAAGGGAAGGGTCAAAGTTGATGGTAGAGACAAGTGGCTAGAGCTTTGCTAGACTGAATAGAAGTCTCTTTTCATGAAAAACAATTATAGTAAAAACAAAAAAGGTGGCAATTTTTTATACTTACTATCTTGACAAATTAAAGATTCATGGACAGTCCCCCATTTAAGAGTGCCTCAGAATTAGAATTCCAAACCTCAGAAAAGTGTGCTTCCTCTATGACAGTGTCTCTCACCCAATGGATGAATGTATTATTCAGATAAATCCCCCAGCAGCAAAATGTTTCAGCCTCAGTAAGAGAACAAAATCAAATTTTTTGATCCCTTTAAACATTTCAAAAATGGCCTATGCTTTTATAATACTCAAAAAATAGATCTAGATAAAAGCAAGCCTTCCATTATGGGGTCCTTGATATGTAGAGTGGCTTGATGTACACCAGCCTCCTGCACACAGAACTGAGATCAAAGCGCTCAGTGGGATAGTGAGTGCTCACAGCTCAAAGGAGGCAGCCAGGTCACCTGCTGGAGCCATCACTTTTCAGATATGTAAAATGAACCCCTAAAGGTTAAGGAAAGCACCTACGGAAAAACCTCACTGAATTGCTGGTACAGCCAAGAATCTAGTCCCTTCCCAAAGATCCAATTTCTGTTTTCTTTCCAATTCTGCTAAGACATTCAAGCATTAAATTATTGTGGCATAATCTAACATTTAAACAACATCTGAACTTTAGGGTCAGGAGAAAGGCATTTGGGGAGTTAAAATGCTTGCTGCAACTGGGATTTATATCATCCTACTCAAGGACTTAGGATTCAAAACTCATTAGAAAGCTAGCTGCTTGACCAGAGCCAGCTCAGAGTGGACAGAGCTTTAAGATGACTAGAGCAAATTTTAGTGTAGCTTTGCCATTAACGCACTACACAACCTTTGCAATGGTGCCTAACCTCTCTGATCCAGTACTTGGTTTGAAAAAGACAGTATCAGTTGCCTTTATTTTCTGAAAAAAACTGATAGGTGTGAAAAGAGGGTTAGACTCCAAACACAGATTATGGTTGGCAAAATAATAATCTCCCAAGATGTTTAGGTTCTGGTTCTTCCTACTTATAAATATATCACCTACCATGGCAAAAGTATTTGTCAGATGGGACTAAGTGAAGGTTTTGGGGGGAGATTATCTCAGATTGTCTGAATGGGTCCAATGGTGTAGATTCCATAGTCTCTTCAGATTTGAGAATATGGAAACTATAGAAACACTGCATCAGTGCAGTATAAAATGGGCAGAACAATGAGTCTGCAAAGATGTCCATGTCAGAATCTCCAAATCCCCAAAACCTGTTGGCCAAAGTTTTGTAGATTTAACTAAGGTTCTTGAGATGGGGGAAATTAACCTGAACTATCCAGAAGAGCCCAGTATAATCAGAAGGATCTTTATGGGAAGGAAGCAGGAGTGTTCATGCCCGAGAAGGAGAGGTAATGACAGAAGAGGCTGGAGTGACGGGGCATGAGCCTGGAAAGAAGGCGGCCTCTAGAAGCTGCGAGGAGCAAGGACAGTGTTCTGCTGCCCCCAGAGAACCAGAAGCAACACAAGCCTGCTTACGCTTGATTTTAGTCTCATGAGACCGTGCTTGAACTTCTGACCTCCAGGACTCTAAGATAATAATTTAGTTGTGTTTTTACTAATCAGTGTGTTATAATTTGTTGCAGCAGCAATAGGAAAATAACATAAATTTTGCTACCTGGAAATGGGGTGTTGCTATAACAAATATCTAAAAATTTGTGACAGGGAGTGAGCAGAGGCTGAAAGAATTTTGAGGTGAATGATTTTGGGGAAGCCTAGACTACCTTGAACAGACTGTTAATAGAAATATGGATTTACTGATTCTGTGGTAAGTACTCAGCAGGGAGGGAGGAGCATGATAAAGAAAACCTACACTTACAAGTACATGCATGTACACTTGCATGTGTACATGCATGCATGTACACACACAGCATGGTCCCGCTGGTAAGGCCCGGGGACACACAGGACATCTTACTGGAGACTGGAAATCCTTCTTTTATCATGACAGAAAACTGACTTGAATGATGTCCACAATTACATGGAAATTAGAAGTTGTCATTGACTATGTGGAATAAAGATTGACCCTCAAAGCTATCAGGCCTTAACCCCTGGGACCTGTCAACACTGCCTTACAGGGAATGTCTTACTAGATGTTGGAATGAGTTGAGACTTGGGGAGTTACTGGGGAGGGGCTAATATATTTCTTATGTGTATGTATATACATGCATGTGTATATATGTATTTCATGAATCACTGGTGCTAAAAAATACAGACAACCCATGTCTCCTTCTGCAGTCTCCTAGGAGCCATACCTGAATACTGCCCTACTAGAGTTTTCTCCCTTGTACTTCTGGTCTCAGAAAGAACTCCAAACTTATTAACTAGAAGTATGTATGAATGCATTTTTTTCCCATACACAATCACTAAAATGATGAACCAGATGCATTATTTGCCAGTTAGGCATCACTGGTTTTGCTGGGAACCTAACTACAATTAATAATACTTTTTGAGGAAAAATGCATCCTAAAGCTCAGTCAACTATGTAAAAACTGACTTCTTGAATGTAAACATTGACAAGATGAGACAATGTGTGTAGGAACCCAAAGGTCTCTGCCAAGCTCAGTCAGCCCCCCGCTCCCCATCTTCCTATGACCTATAGTGTTTGAATACTGGTCTCTTGTGTAATAGCTGCAGCTACTGCAATTGTGTTTGATTCAAACCAGGACTGCAGACCAGTTTCTTTCAAGACCTGGTCATTGTGATCATTCTGGTTTGTCAAACTCCTAAGGAATCTTTACCGTAGTACTGACGCTGGCCCTACCGAAATCCAAAGCAGGGATTTTTGCCTGTGACAAAGAAGAGATGAGATACTAAGTTTAGTAGGGGCTGCTGAAATGTGAGATTGGGGCGAGGGTAATGGAGAGCTAGAGGACAACTGCAGAGCTTAAAAAAAATCTCATGGCAATAATCTAGTGAATGTCTTCTCTTTAGCAATGGTATCAAATTCTATAAATTTCAAATTTCAGTTACAGATTTCATAATTAATTCTAATGCTAACTGATCATTTCTTACACTTCAGTGTAACAGGGATGTACATCAAACCAATCATCAGCATTAAACCAAGCTAAAAATTCTCTCTGAGCACTGTACTTTTTATTAGGATTCTCATCCCCTTCAGCTATAGGAAAGAAGACGTCAGGCATTCTAAAGTTTGGAGAACAAGCATGAATGTGACAATTGTGCAAAGTTAGCAGAGCTCTTTTCCTAAAGGAACATAAATTTATTGGTTTATTTTGATTAGCATAGTTGCTTCTTAACTCATGTTATTCAAGTTGACATTTTAATGATTAATGTAGAATGCATATATTCTGTTTTATTTTTTTTTATGAATACCCACATGCTTAGCCATAAACCTAAATAGAGCAAAAGTAGGGAAATAAACACAATCTTGAACAATAAAAACAAATGCTGCAAAAGCAAAACAGTGCAAATATCCAAAGAAGTTTCTCTAATGAAATTAAAGTATTTCTTTAATCAGAAAGCCTAAGATACTCAATAGCAGAATGCAGGGGAAAGCAGATAGAAGAGTAGTGTAATCAATTACACAGACCCAGCTTCAATTCTCTGCTCAATCTCCATGCACTTGCTGTGTTATTCAACACCTGCTGCCCGGACTGTGGTCTGCCACTGGGCACCAGGAAGGGGGCTCAGTTCCACACTGAGAGACAGAGATGAACGATCTAGTTTGAATGCATATTTCACTTGCCTTAGATATCTTCATCTAGCAGCCTTGGAGAATGCCCATACTTTATGTTCTGAAATGGATTTAGTTTTTCTCTGACCCCCATCAAGAAACCCTGGTGTGTTCCCAGGGCTCCCAAGCACTCATTTCTTTAAATAATTATCCTTATTGCTCTGCTTCTGCAAGACAGACATAGTCATTTTTAACACTTCGCAGGCATCATTCCATTTCAATTCTTTCAGCAAGTGTGTCAGTTCTCCCTCCAAAATGACAATCTCTTCATTTCCATGACTTCTGCCTCAGGCAAGCTGCCCTCATCTCTTGCCTGGATATGGGAGTCACCCCTAAAAGCTTCTTGATTCTACTTGGAAGTCTGATTCCTCCAGGACTTCCCTCCCACAAGGCAGCAGATTCCAAGCTTAAGTTGGAGACATCCAGTGCTTTAGACACACTTTCCTTTCTACATTGGCCTTTCCGTTCTCCTCAAAAATGCTGAGCCTGGACACCCACACTGCTCCCTACCCCAGCCAATGCCACAGTTGTAAAGTGACTTAGAACAGTGTCTCCTGGCTCAGCTCCAGTTTGAAGTCCCCCACCCCCCTGTGAGTCTCCACATCTCTGTTTCTTTGCTGTCTTAATGTTAACAGAAAATGACATTTCCCAGTTTGCATTAAATAGTGTGTGTGTATGGATCTTATTAATATTACCAAGCATTATGGAAAAAAATTTAGATTTCACTGGAAAAAAGTAAGTTCAATAATAAAAATTAGACTACTAATTTTTATAACTGTCTTGGTGAGTGGTTATTAAATTATTTATAGCCTATTTGATTATTCATACTTTTAAAATGTTTTTTAAAATCACCCTCATTAAAAGATTGATTGTGGGACAGTGATGTCATTGAAATGGTGACATAGGAGACTCGAGGTTTGGCCCCCTCAAAGGCCACTGCTTAAAGAGCAGCAGCTCTGGGAGAGCTCCGCAGAATCCACTCAAGAAACCTCAGCTATAAAAGTAACAAAAACCTGAGAATAACCACACGAAAGGAAAGGAAGGTAGCTTCATTTTGCCTTCATCATCCCCTCCCCAAGCTAGCACTGTTGAGCAGCAGAAGGGAACACCTACCAAGAGAAAGTTTCCCTTGTCAGGAAAGGGAGCAGAGTGGGGAAAAGTTTCCCAGCATTTCAGGGCACTGCACAAAGGGCCTGTTTTGGCGTCCCTCATCTATAATCCAGCAAAGCTGAGTGTACAGAGGGGGTTAGGAGCAAGAAAGAGGCAGAAGCTACCAGGATCAGCCACACTGCAGGAGCCACCATACTTCTTAGTGACCTGCTCTGAGATGACCCCTGCAGATCTGTCACTGGAGAGACCAAAGGCCAGCCTGGCCACCTTAGACCTTTATATGACCCCTGGAATCTGGTCCTCTTGTTATCTAACCTCCCTGTGATTGAGTTAAACTGGTCCTTATTTGTCTTGAAAAATCACAAAACCCCAGCCAGCCAGCCAGCCAGCCAGCCAATACCCCACTTCTCCTCTAGTACCCCCACCCATGATCAACCCCATAACATCAGGATACCAGCTGCTCTCAGGCATGACCACCCCTCCCCTATTATGTGACCCACAGTACATATTCCTACTTGAATCTTTGGTTGGGTTTCTCTCTAAACTCCTTTCATCATATCAATAAAGCCAGATAAGAAATCTAACAGATTCCTGCAGATTTCATCAATTTTGGTCTCGTGGGTGTGTCAAACTAAAACAATTTTAACAGAACTGTCTAACATCAAACACAAAAAGAGACTTTCAAGAGTTAGCAAAAGAAAAGAACACACCAAAGACTATAGGTAGGTTTCTGAGTAGAGACTTTGCAGGCCAGGAAAGAATGGGATAATATATTTGAAGTGCTAAAAGAAAGAAACTGCTAGCCAAGAATACTATACCCAGCAAAGCTGTCCTTCAGAAATGAAGGTGAGATAAAGACTTTCCCTAATAGGGCCTCCCTGGTGGTGCAGTGGTTAAGTGCTGTGCTGTGAAGCGGGTCGGCAGCACATGAGTTTGACACCCTGCCAAGGAGATTCCCACATGGTGTGGCACTCTCCTGCCTCGCGCACTGCTCCCCTCAGTACTGTACTTCCATTGATCTGCCTGTTCTGCTCCCCACTCAGTCTCTGGTGAACCCTCACCACCCCACGTCTCTGGCCTGTACCCCAGCTTGTATGCATAAATAAATAAATCTTTAAAAACAAAAAACTTTCCCTAGCAGACACAAAGCCCATGCCTAACAGACCCCACTACCTGCCTTATAAGAAATGCTGAAAGGAGTGCAAGTTGACATAAAAGGATACTAATTAACAACATGAAAACATTTAAAACATACAACACCTTTGCAAATGTTAAGCATATATTCATATTCAGAACACTCTGAGCGCATAATATGATGCTGTGTTGACTCATATCTGAAGAGGAGGGGCTAAAAGACAAAGTCTGCAAAGCAGATACAGATACAACAATGTTAATAGATACACAACAGAAAAAGAGGTAAATTGTGACATTCAATACATAAAAGGGAGAATAAAAGGGTAAAATATTTGTATAATTGAGGTAAGTTGTTATCAATGTAAAGCACATGGTTATACCTAGATGTTTTATGATTTATGGTCACCATAACGCAAAAGCCTACAAAGGATTCATAAACTAAAAAACATTTTTCCAAGATGACACACCTATGACCAACTGGCATACAAAAGGTGTTCATCATCACCTGTCATTAGAAAAATACAAATCAAAATGAGATGTCACCTCACACTTTTTAGAACAACTGCCACTAAGAAGCAAGAAATAGCTCATGTTGGCAGGATGTGGAGAGAGGTAGCCGATGTGCAGTGGTGGTGGAATGTAAGTTGGTGTAGCCACGATGGAAAATGGTGTAGAGCTTCCTCCAATAATTAAACAGTCAAATACCATACAATCCAACAATCCTACCTCTGGGTATATATCCAAAGGAAATTAAACAGGATATTGAAGAATTATCTCCATACCTACGTTCATAGAAGTATTATTCACAAAAATAATGTGAAACCAAGATATGGAAATGATCTAAGTTTCCTTGGACAGGTAAATGGATAGAGAATGAACGAACACACATGTAAATAGGTCCACCAAGGTCATACGGTTCAAAATCAATATATAAAGTGAATTATATTCCTATAACATTGTCTATTCACGTCTCTCCAAGCAAAGGGAGGGAGGACTTTCTCAGCAGCCTGTTGATGAGTCGGCACTCTGGGGTCCCAGGGATTTGAATGGGCAGTACCGGCTGGCTGCAGGTTCAGGAAGACTGGCACTGAGAAAGGCTTCCCTGGCTCTGACCAACCTCAGGTCAGTTGCAGAAGTGATGCTTGTATGTCCACAGGGACACAGTCCAGAAAGCAAAACTTTGTTTCTCTGAAAGTGTTTCAGTGAAACCAGAGCTTTACCCCTACCTGAAACAGGTTCTCTCCTACTTTACTAAATGTAAGTGGGCATTGCGCCCCCTGGTGGAGTCTATTTTCACCACACCGGCTGAATAGAGAGCATATTTCCCTGTGTATGTTAGCTATTATATTAAAGGCAGTGCAGTGGAGTTGGGTATTTGGGCTTTATTAACAGACTAATCCTTGTGTACTCATTTTCACCTGCTTCATTTTCATTTGCCTCATCTCTGAATGAAGATAATGATGGTGCCAAATTCTCAGGGTGTTAGGAGGATTAAATGAGTTTACATTTCTTAAGCACCTGGTGTAATAAAGGCTGTGTACGTTTTTAAAAATGAATTAGCAGACCAGCTCAAGTCGTTCTTTCCATCCAGACGCTACCAAAAGCTGGAACTCACCTTTGCGAGGTTGGGGCTGGGGCTTGGGGGCCTGGGAAACTGGGGTTGAGGCCCCAGCCAGCAGCTGCCGAGGGCTTCCTACTCAGTATTTCCATGAGCTTTGAGGAGTGGTTCCTAGAGATTCCTTTAACCTCAGGGGAGAGGCACTCCTTAGCTTGCAGGACACTCATTTCCAGGAAGGACCCCGCCTAGACAGGGAAGCCTGACAATGCCGTCTCTTACGAGGAAAGTGTTTTGTGGGATCAGGACCTAAGGAGACAAAAATGTGCTGGAGATGGTCATTTCCAATGGAGGGGGCTCCTTCCTGAGACACGTGCTAATGTCCAAAAGCCTGGACGGACTAGACTGAATCAGCCCAGTGTCAAGTGTGAATTCTAGTTAATTTTTCAGACCAAATATGCAAGAAATGGCTATTAAAATGGCCTCATTTGGCCATTACAAATACTGCTAGGAACAGAGGAAGACCTGCATCTTTCTGCATTGGCATTTTCCTATTCTTTGGGTAAACATCCAGCAGCAGCATTGCTGGCTAATATGGTATTTCTATTTTTATTATTTCAAGAGTTCCCAGAGGCTGAATGAGAGCACAGTCCCACCAACAGTGCACAAGCTTCCATTTTCTCCACATCCTCACCAATACTTGTTTTCAGTCTTTTTGCTATCGGCCATCCTCATAGCAGTGAGGTGTGTCTCATTAGGGCTTTGATTTGCATTTTTCTAGAAGTGACATTGAGCATTTTTTCATGTGTCTGTAGGTCATTTGTATGCATTCTTTGGAGGAGTGTCTACTTAGGTCTTCTGCCCAGTTTTTGCTAGGGTTTTAGTAGTTGTTGAATTGTATGAGTTCTTTATATACTTTGGAAATCAACCCCATGTTGGACATGTGATGTGCAAATATCTTCTCTCAGTCTATTGGTTCCCTTTTTTTTTTTTTGAGGTTTCTTTCCCGAGACAAAAACTTTATAGTGTATCAACCTAAATGTCATAAATTATGTAATGCATCACTCAGCAATTAAAAAAGATGAAATCATGCCTTTTGGGACAAAAGGGATAAATCTTAAGATGATCATGCTAAGTGAAGTAAGTCAGAAAGTGAAAGACAGTTACCAAGAAAACAATGTGGCAAAACACAACAAAAGAAATTCTTAATTCCTTGAAAAACAGTGGCTACCAGAGGGGGCTGGAAGAGGGCGGAGGTAGTGCAGGGAGTGAAGCAGCAGCATGTGTAGACATGTGAATTTGTCAACGGTTGGTCAATAAAATCTGAGAAGATAAAAGCTTTGAAAAATAAGATGCCCTCATGAGTACCTGCAAGTGCAATTTTTTTTAGCCTAAAAGCCACCTGAATCAGTATCAAACAAGCAGAAACCTAAGCGCCCAGCATGACTGGGAGGGAGAAATTCTCCACTTGTTGCTGCTGAGCCTCTCAAGCTAAGGTCTGAGCAGTGAGAGGGACAGGAGGCCTCTGTCACCCACCATCACTTATGCCTTCACAAGCGTGTTGCTCGATTTCTCTCACGCACCTGCCTGGTGCTGAGCGCTGAGGTCACAGCGCAGGGGCCACACGGCTCACGCAGCGTGCACAGTGATGACAGCCCCCTTCCGAGGACGCTCAGAGGGCGAGTTGGGAAGTCAAACGCAATGCAGCAAATGCTCTGACCACGATTATTCAGGGTGCTGGACCCAAAAGCCACTCAGGTGATGTAGACTGACAATGAACAGGAAACTTCTAGAAGATGTCTTGGGACGGCTGTCAACTGAGAAGACAGAAGGAGCATCCGATAGGGAGAAAGAGCTAAGGGGGATGCTGAGAAAGTCCAGTCCCATGTCCCCAAATTTAGGAACCAAGGTCATCCTCAGCCCAGTCAACGCAAAAGTTGTTCTGTGCAAGTCATTTCTCAAAGGGAAAGAAGAAAGCTGATGTCACTAGAATTCTGGGATGAACAGCTGTTACACGTGGGCTTGTCTGGTAGATTGGCTGCTACTCACATCTCCTGAAGCAAAACGGGCTGGTATCAGTTCAGGGAGGAGGTAATAGGGGCATACTTACTCCCGCTGCTGATGGAAGTGAAATTGCTACCGTTTTTTAAAGAAAACCACTTGGAAATATGTATCAGAAACTTTGTCTTTTGGCCAATTCCTGGAATTTTCCAGAGGATAACATGATGTCTTGCTTGAGTATATTGTTTATCATAGGGAAAAAATTGGAAATGAATTTTTGTTCGAGACTATTAATGACAGGATATCACAGGGTAGGATGTGATGAGTCACAAAGTTTCAGAACAATGTTTAATGATGGGGAAAGGTTTTCAATATATTTTAAGTTAGGAAGCTACTTACAAAACTGTTTTCAAAAAATGAGATCACTCAAAAACTACACGACAGTATGTGGGAACATACCGATACACCCTCTGTATGCAAGCCGGGCCACACACTGGCCCCTCCTGCATGCGACACAGGTTATTTTCACCGCCGCCCTAGATCGGAGCCTTATAACTGAATCCCCTATGTGGTGATTTTCCATTTCTTCCAATTTTTGAAACATACACATACATTTTTGCCACTAAAATAGGCATTACCTTTAAAATTTCAAGATTTAGCTGAAGTCTATCTAAATGTCATGAAAGATACTTAACTATATTGTGTCTATGCTGTGTGTGAATCAAAACAGATACACGTATGTATGTGTAAACACACACATACACATACAGTGTGCCTAGTTATAAGCTTCTAATTATATACGTACAATTTCTTTCAAACCTAGTATGCAGAGATCAAACATAACAAAAATAATTTCCAAGTTACAGGAAGACTTAAGAACGCCGTCAATCACCCTGCAAAAATGTATCTATGCTGCCGCCTCGTGGCCACTTAAGGGATATGCGCCTGTACTCCCAGTTTTCAAATTGAGAAAGCTTCTCAAAGCTCCTGCTATGCTGTACTGGAAGAAAGAGAAAAACTATCACCTCCACAAGTGGCTCTAAATGTGTCATGACCAAGGACTTATGGCTACTAAATCAGGATGACAGAGTCAGGATTTAAATTTAGGTCAGCCTAAACTCAGCCTAAACTTACTACATTATATTCCCTCAGGTCAAGGCAAATGTTATCCGCTAAAGACCTAGACCCCCAGATGAAAGGAAGTCAAGCTGTGGGCTGGGCGCCTCTTCCCGCTCCAGCCCTACAAAGGGCAGTGAGAAAAATGCTCTACTGAGGCTCGGGACTGGCCACCTGCCTAATTCCACATCTTGGGCTGGTTCTGTGAACACTTTGCTGACAGACTGTCCTTGGAGGAAGTGTTCAGTGTTTTGAAAGGATTCTCTACTTGAAGGTGCAACAGGAAATGTCTGCCGCTCTCTTTGGCCTCATGCTAAGCAATTGGTAGTTCTCATATTTAGATCCTGTGAACAGATGAACCATTGGTGGTAGAAAGTTCTTCAGAACCAAGTTGTAGGTGACCTCCAGGCAAGCACCCAGGCTTTCTGGTGGACACTGAGGAGAAAGCAGCATCAGTGACTGATGTTCATTTGGTTTCTTTGGAATCACCTATTTAAGGGGTTCAGTTTTTCTGAATTGTTTGCACTTCTGAATAGTACATAAAATCATTTCTGGAGCATGGTGGGATTCCACATAAATCCTCTCCATGGACTTACTCCTAAAAAGATGGTAACAGCACTTTCTCAACACTCTGGATATCTGTCAAGCACCTCAGGTGAACCCTACCTAGTTTGTCCTACACTCTCCTGTTTTCAACTTTTTAATTAGTCCAAAATCTGAATAAAAATGTAAAATAAAGTCTTGGTTGAAAACCATACAGAATTTTTATACTCCTTCCTACGTTTGGTGTCATACCAAACAACCTTGTGCATAGAGCTTAGTCCAGCAAACTAAGTATTTCCTTAAGAAGGACATTACCTGGGGGTTATGGGATCATGGTTCATAGCTGGTGTCTCAGGGCTTGATAGGAGCAGCCCAAGGCTAACCTGGAAGGCAGTACCACTGGAGTGCTCCCCAGCAGGGAGGGGACCCCCAGAACACCGCAGGCTATGTGATTAGTCTTATCACTAGTAAATCAGATTGCCATTTCACTGTCTCTGTTAAATCAATAGGTAAAAATGCCATCAAATTATAGCTAGAGCTCGATCACATTAAAATTCATAACACTCTCAAGTGGAACTATTTCCACTTTCCAAATGCTGAATAGGACTGAAAAAGAAAACTCATTATCAACTTTGCAACTCATTAGCAGACTTCCTCTGCATAAACAATGACGAATGACTGCTGACAAGTTGCTCTCTGCCTCACCATCTTCCTTCTGGACATGGCATCTTGACAAGGATAAGAGGAAGGCCAGTCGATGTCTAACCATAGTGCAGCCTCCAGGTTCCAAAAGTGGTGGATTAAATGAGGAAATTGGTCAGACCTGAGCTCAAATTCCTTCTGCTGCTGTCACTGGCTGTGTGACCCCAGGCTGATCACCAAACCTTTCTGAGCCTTGCTCTTGTTCATGGTTAACTCTAAGGGTGTCACCTGACTAGTTGGGATTTTGGAGGACTGAAGAACTCTCTGAAGTTGCTTGATACACAGACATGAAGTTAAGAGGTTGGCTTGCTGCCTCTTCCCTTGCTTCACCTCCTACTCAAGCAGTCATGCGCCAGGTGAAAGCATCCCACTGTCCAAGGCTATGGATCCAGTGACAGTCTCTTAGTCCAAGAAGCCAGGTGTGAACCAAGGAAAACAATCTTTAGGGACTGGGGTTATTTTCGGCCTACGATCAGAGGCAGGTGCAAGCAGCCCACACGGCAGCCCCACATGCACTGGTCCCCCCTCCCAGCTGTGCGCGGACCCAGCATCTCCAAGACCTGGACCCTGGGCCATCTGCACCCTGCTCTCTGCACAGGGCTGAGGTGGCGCCCGAGGCTTCACTGCATACCCTTCCTCGGCCACAGTGTGATGACCAGGGATTATTTGCAACTTTTGTGATTTTTCTGAGGTTGCAACACACTTCTGTGCATGGACAAGGCTCTCTTCCCAGCACTGATGTGATGTTCACAACTCAAGTCTCCACCGATGGGTGAGACATGTTCAAGGTCGCACAGGAAAAGAGTGAGAAGTGGGACAGACTGCCAAGATGGGGGTCCAGGCTCATTTCTCAGACTCCTTGGGCTGTGCTCAGGGAAAACGAGCCCTGTTGCCAAAGAGGCGCAGGGGCGTGTGACTGAGCTGAGAATGCAGTGAGGGGCCTGCAGGACAGCGCCCGGATTATTTTTCACGGGGGTCACTTTTGTGAAAATATAAAATGTATCATGAAGAATTGTAAGAAAGGCAGAGAAAGGTATTTCTACTAAATTACGGATGCTTTCGTAAAACTTGGTGTTTAGTGTTTTTCCCTTTTTTAATTAAAAAAGTCTCTTTTTGAAGTCTATTTAGGCCCAACAGGGAAACTGAGACACTATAAAGGAGCCTTTCTCACTGGTCAGTTTATTGATTTACTCAGAAGCAATGAATAATTCAGGCAAAACTGACTGATGAGCATTTTACATTAGAAATACTAAAGTGGAGCCTCCAAGACGGGCTGTTATCAAACCGGAGGGGAAAGGGGCTTTTAGAACCACGAAAGGACTGTAAGACTGTAATAAAAGGGCAGTCAGATTTTTTTAAATGAAAGTTTTATAAAACAGAGGCTCCCTCGCTTACATTAACTGGGTCAACTCTTCCACCATGTTCCTGATGGCAAACCAAATAAACAAGGAGAGGAAACAGATGCTTTGGGTCTGGAGCAGTGGGGTGGGGTGGGGGGAACCATCCCCAGGTTTTCAGTGCTGGAGGTGGGTCAAAGGTAAAAAACATGCCGGCTTCCCCTCTCCTGCCATCCTACATCCTATCCCC